>CAXKVW010001665.1:0-32625 GCA_964058825.1 Carex arenaria
TACATGGCATTTGTTGAGCAAGGTATCCGATCAATCAATCCAATAATCATCCAACAATTCCATTTTCTTATTCTTCCTCTTAGCTCTATAATTCATGAAGTATATTCTCCCACAAATATTTTCTTTATAGTAAAACTATTATTTTGCTACCATTGTTGAAAGAAGCTACATCAACGTCTACCATGGTTGCGCTCGCAGGTAGAGTAATACCGGCGTAACTTGGGGCAAGCTTAACTGATTATTCCTGCGCTTAGGACGGGAAGTTGCCTTAGGTCCGCATTTGCAGCTCCGGGTAATAAAGTTTTAATTATTTTCTTTATTATATTTTTAGTATAATTATTATTTATTTTATTGATCAAAATTCAGATTTAAAATTAGTTGGTTAGTTAATATTTTTCCAACAGTTGATGCAGCTCATGCTACTCCGAGAACTGTAGTCATTTGATATGGGGGTCACCATGATAGGCATTGAAATTTTTAAGCCGAGAACTATAGTCATGTCAATTCTTGATACATCTATCAGTATACGCGGACTAAACCTTCACAACATCAGCAAATCAAGAAAAAAAGAAATCAACACTAAGTAAATGGAAGAGTTCATTTGATAATTGTAATATAAGCCTCGAGATACTTTGGCAAAATGAATAACTTTTTTTTTTATAAAAATTACTATCCGATCAGTTGACAAAAAAAAAGTACATATAAAAACAGTTAGCACCTGTACAATCAGAGAAGAATAGAACTGTCACCAAAGGTACTAATCTTATTCGATGGAATTGACATCTTAGAGAGGGGGTAAAATTTGGGCATGAAGAAACTTTAATAAAATACTGTTGTAGCACCAGGTCAGTCACTCTTGTGAAGAAGGGAAAGCTTAGCTGAAATGGCTGGTCATTTGCCTGAATGGTTTTGGTTGCCTAGTACATCACTTGCAGTGTACTTAGGGATTGGTCTAGGGCATTTTAACACTGACATACTCACAATTACTAACTTCAAAAATGTTTTGGGGTTTTAATCTTGGATTATATGCATGAGAAGAGCAAAGATCAACAATCAAGAGATCAAATATTCAGTTCCTCTTTTTTTTTATCAGAGTCATTTTTTATTGTTTACAAAGTGGCAAACTTCTGGCACCAAACAGTCCCAAGACAACTCTCAATACAAACCAAAATTAAAACCATATCTACATTTTGAATTTGATCAAAGTGTTTTATGAGCTAATAAAGGACATCTTCATGGACAAACAGAAATAAATTTCATATTTTTCTGATTTTTCTACAATTTCTGAGAGCATTTTAAAGTTCAGATTCTGAAAAAAAAAAAAAAAAAATGGTACTGTACCAAGTTGTGTAACATCCTGAAAATTTTGAGTTATTTTTTTTTTTATGTTTAAAATTATTTTATAATACTAAATATATTATATACATCCCTGTTAAAAACAATATTGTAAATGAAATCAAGGATTTGGATATCAACTAATATAACGATTAATTTGAATTATTTTATATGTATTATTATTTAGTATGATAAATAAATGAATTATTAATATGTCTGTTCAACTGATAATGTAAAAGTAAATAATATGATAAAGTATAATATATGTTATAATTTGGTTGATTGACACAATTAGACAGCATATCAGCGTGACAATAGTAACCACTAAGAATTTATATAACCGAGTTTATTTCTATTGTTATTCATTAAAGGAAATTTATATAAAAAAACAAATATGGTATTACTTCCAGCGGCTATGCGGAGCAATTAAATGGAAACCGCCATCCTTTTTAAATCTTTATTCTGTCTTAATTGATTTGATTCGGTTACGGAGGAAAATTAATAAATTCTCGCACCCTTTGATTAAACCCTCTATAAATATATCAAACTGCACCCTTTAATTTTATTTCTGTGCCAATTCTTGTTTTGTCTTAACCGAACCCTTTCAATTTCTCTTTGATCATATCCATTCCCCACTGCATCCACATAAGAAAAGAAAATGGAAAATGGAAATAAATAAAGAAATCTTCTCATGACTATTTCGATAAGCAATATCAATTCTCCGATTCGAATTCCGACTACGCTGCCGTGATTCTATGATATTGTTGCAATCCGCTTTGAAATTCCGAACATCTCTTTATCATGTAACCGGACTTCTCTATAATCTGTGTTTTCATTTTGTATGGTTGATTTGAATATGGGTATTGCATATTGAATTATAAGATCATATTTAACGGGATAGCGGGTCTGAGGTTGAAATTTGATATGTGATTGTAGCCTCTCGTTGTTGGATGTATTTCCCAGCGGGTTGGCGGCCTTCCAGTGTTGGATGGATTTCCCACTGGATTGGCGGTTTGTGGAATTGTGTTATGTGGAAGTTGGGAATCGCCTGTGTGATGGGATTCCAACTGTGTGAATATGATGTAACTTGTTTTACGGATAACCTAGACCGACGTGCTATCCCGGTTAAATATACGTGCATAATTTTATGTGTATTTGTGTGGATTAATCCAGCCTGTTTGAATGGTTGTTAAATTAAGCCAATTATAGAGAAGCGCGTCGATAAATAACCGGTTACTGAGCTTTGTAGCTGACTCCGTTTTGTTATTTTGTTTTCATTTCTGTTGGCGACATAGGTTGACGGGCCAAGGAAAGATGTGAAGATGCTTATATAATCACGCTCCGGATGGTAAAAATCTGGGATGGGACAAGTTGGTACACGGACTGCCTCTCACAAAATCAAACATCTGGCATAGCTAGAGGTCTTAGAAAAATTTGAAATTTTCTAGAGCTAAGGCTTACACTCTCCAGAGAATTTCGACACCAAGAACACAAATTTTGGCCTTGTAGATTGGCCTGTGTAAAATTCACAAAATAAGCTGTCAGAATACGTAAAAATCAGAAGAAAACAAAAAAATTCAGTTTTAAGTGGCTTATATAGCGTCCCACCTTGTTTTTTTTTTCTTTTCGTTTTTCCGGTTTTGAGTGGCTTATGGCGTCCCACTTTGATTTTTCGTTTTTCTGGTTTTGATAGTCTTATGGCGTCCCACAGGGATGCCAGAACCCTTACCTGCTTTCCTATTTTTTTCATTTTCAACCAACATTTCCTATTTCCTATCAATTAAAATTTCGGCAGAATATCGGTGTGACAGGTGCACTACCTATATCGGTGGCTGCACCTATGCCAAATGGCGAGAGTAAGTACCATCAATTATTGTCTCCTAATTAGAAAATGTAAAATAAGAAGTCAAATTGATTTTTATAAAAGATTAGTAACCCCTTTTCATTCAACTGTAATTGAATTGTTGTTCTTATGTGAAGTGTTACCAGAAAGACAGGTGGTGCCACGGAAATAGTACTTTAGAAATATTCCAGCTAAATCTGAGGTGTTTCTTTAAAAATGTTGTTGCGAACTAGTGATTTTTGAATGTTTATCTCAATTTTGGGCAGTCGTTAAACGAGATTTCGTTTATGGTAATGTTTCTCCCCTGTTTCTTTACAAATGTTGTTGGCACAAATCTTGTGCACATCACCAGCTCGACTAAATTCCTAACAATAAACAGGGGCAGAGACATGACCAGCGCTTCATCACCATGACACACTATCCATTTCGTTTATGGTCATGCAAAATCTTTTCACTTTTCAGGCATACTGGCTTTTTTTTTTTTTATTTGTTCTTGGCCGTCTGTATGGTCACCATGGGATGCAACAGCCACATCGCCTGGAAGCAGTCCACAATCAAGCGGTTGTGCATCACCAAGGGTCCCCCACGGCTGCTCCGCCAATCTCTCTTTCGCGCATTACAAACCGGCAAGTCGATGTTTGATTATATAATCTTAGTATGCGAATATATTCTCAAGTGCGGTGTGTATCGGAGAGAAGACAATCAGCAAGGAGGAATGCTTCCTTTTAAAACTAGACGCAGCTCAGACGGGGTTCAGGTGATAACAACAATTCTCAAACCATGCTCTTAATAGACATGTTTTCTTTTCTTACAGATTGAAATTGGTAGGCATCTGTCTGGTTTTGTAGATTAGTATATCTTCATGCAAACACTTGTTTTAACCTTAGTCCCAGGTTTGTGGTATTGATTTTGATACTGTTGATGCATGTTAGGATAATTTTGTAATGTTTTTACCCCTTATTTTTATGTGTTTCTTTAACGCTCCCATTTCCCTCAATATATAGATAGTGATTGTTATTGTCAGGAGAACATGGCAATTATTCTAGTTGTCAATCTTTTTGCTTGATCTTGAGTTCGAAAGATATGAACTCAAGATATGTACTTCCAATTCATTTTTCTTTTTGTTTTTGGAAGTAAAATATTTTATCTGGAATCAAATTTAATTTGGTAAAGCACCAGCTTCAAAGTCATATATAATACTAATAGAGCACATCTCGGAAAACATAAAAACCTTCATTGACCAAGAAAGAATAATTTTACACAAGGCTGTGAATTTTAGTAAATGTAGATTAATTGGAGAAGTGAAACACGAACTGGAAATCCTTTTCTGCTCTAAACTTTTACATGGAGCCCCTCCTCTCAAGCACCTGGACAGTAAAAAAAAAAACAGAGATCCATACAACTAGCAAAGAATGGCTTAAATATCATTCTTATGAGGAGAAGAAATGAAGGGAAAAAAAAAAGAGTATAGGAAAAATACAAAATCAATAAAAATGAGTCCACACAAGCAAAGTAAATTCATTCCATTTATTACAAAACATATAATAAATCGAATAGCAAAATCTATATCTATCGAGGGTCTTCGAGGGGACTTCTAAAGGAAGACATCATTGAATAGAACACTGCAAAAAAAATTGGACAAGAGCTTATGTAGCAGCAACAAACAAGTAATATATAAATGAAATGCTTATTTGTCGAAACAGGAGCAGCTTGATTTGTCAATAAATCCTACCAAGGCTTATTACATAAAAACAAAAAAGTTCAGTGGTCTAAATCTAAATATTCAAATAATAATAATTATAATAAAAATAAAATTATAAACCTGATTTTGATTTATTTTAGACCCCATTTTTAATGTCAGGGCAGCCACAACCATGAACAGAGACACAGCAAGGTCCAGACGGTATCAACCCATCTGGCAGAACACAAAGCATATCACAGTAGTGAATCATCAACCTTGCAAGTGATGAAATGCTTTGCCTGCTGATAAAAGGCTTTGTAGATTCCACCAACTGTAGTCCATCCATCGTTATTGATTTCAGGAAGTAACAAGAGCAAATCTCCAGTGTAGCCAACATATCCAGATTTCCTAGTCCGGTAATCAACTCCAGGTGGACACATAGTGCAATATGCAATTCTTCAAGCTGGGAGGGCAACTGCTCCAGCTGCAGAACTCTGATACTATTACAACCGTGAATGGTGAGGTACTTGAGAGTGCGAAGATTGTTGAATGGAAGAGATTGAATCCTGCCACAGTATTCTAACAAGACTTCTTGAATTGATTGCAAGGAAGATGGATCACTCATCCATCCTGGTAATGTGGCACCATAATAATATTTTACTTGAAGCTTTTTGAGGTTAGGATGTGGCTGGAGGGATTCTAACCAAGAAAATTCTTCATCATCGACACCAAACCACTTGTACTCACCAGCTTCTGGTTTGAGCAGTAATTGCACATGTGATTCCTCAGGGAAACCAATTTTTAAATCAGTAACCCAGATTAAATTCAAAGTTTCAAGTTTGCATTTATTTCTCATGTTAGCACGCTGGGCATCTTTTAAATTACTCATTCCATAAATAGAGAGATTTCCTTCGAGGCCCGTCATATCCTTTAACCAATCTATAGTTTTAACTCTCAAACATGTTGTCATCTTCTTTATTGCCGGAAAATTAACAGGCCCATGTGGGACATAATCCAATAAATAAAATATTTCACTAATTAATCTCAGTTGAGATAAGTTACTAAGTGAACCGAGTGATTTAGGTAGACTCCTAAGATTTTCAGAACGAATTTCTAAAAACTGTAAGTTAAGAAGATTACCAATACTTTCAGGTAGACTCCTAAGATTTTCAGAAAGAATATCTAAAAACTGTAAGTTAAGAAGATCACCAATACTTTCAGGTAGACTCCTAAGATTTTTAGAACGAATATCTAAAAACTGTAAGTTATGAAGATTACCAATACTTTCAGGTAGATATTCAAGGACATCACAATGGAGAATTAAAGTCTGTAGGTTGTATAGGAGGCCAATGGATCGTGGGAGCATTTTAAGAATATAAGATGTAATATCAAGATAGGCAAGATGTTTTAACTCATAAATGAAATCAGGTAGATATTCAAGGGAATAACAATGGAGAATCAAAGTTTGTAGGTTGTATAGGAAGCCAATGGATCGTGGCAACATTTTAAGACATGGAGATGTAATATCAAGATAGGCAAGAAGTTTCAACTCGGAAATAGAATCAGGAATCCCTTTCAGATCATTCCCTTTCAATTCCAATACCCTGAGTGCTTTAAAATTTGTGAGGTTACACATTTGAATAACTCTCGAACATTCTTTATAACATTCCGACAACTTCAAATTTAGGTCCATTGCCTTGTTTTTGCAATACTCATGATCCAAATCTCCTCTGCATGCTCTCAAATCCATAGATAGAGTTCTTAAACCATTCATATTTTGATGGAGAATTTGATTTACATATCCAAAGAAACCACTTGCATATAAATGGTATGCTTCTTGCATAATGTTTTCCTTTTGAATATCAAGTGGCTGATTGATCTGCACCGAATAATGTTCATTCTCAAAATTAAGTCGAGCAAGATCGTGAATTATATCATGCAACTTACATCGTTCTTTAAAAACAAATGAAAAATCTTCAAGAAAGGACCTCTGTTTTAACTCCTCATAATATTCACCGGCAATTTCTTTGATCCTTCTTTTGCCACTAGATTCGATGTAGCCATGAGAGATCCATAACTCTATCAAATTTATCTTTTTTATTTCATAATCTTTTGGGTACATGGAGCAAAGCAAGAAACAGGGCTTAAGGTGATGAGGTAGATGATCATAGCTGATCTGGAGTGCTGGGAATATATCATTCGATGAATTTGATTCCCAAAGTTCACTTTCTAAAATATCTCTCCAATGCTCTTCATTAGTTGTATACCTAAGAAGACTTGCAATCGACTTCACAACCAATGGCAACCCACCACATTTTTTCATAATCTTCTTTCCGACATCTACCAAGTGATTTGGCATAGTGTCGCTCGTACCACTAAATGCATAATGTTGAAACGACTTCCAACACAAATCTTCAGGCAAGTTAGTTGGCTTTAAAAAGGTCATTGTTTCCATGATCTTTGCAACCTTTTCATTTCTTGTTGTCATGAGAACTCTGACCTGCTTTGCTTCTTTAAAAGGAACCTGAAACATCTCCCAAAGACTTTGATTCTCGTTCCACACGTCATCCAAAACAAGCAGTATCGTTTTTCCCTTCACAGTTTTTGCAAGCTTTGCTTGTAATGGACTCAACTCACTCCCACCAATACATTCTCCGGAGATTGATTCAATAGTTGCTTTGATGAGTCTTCTAACTTCAAATTCTTTAGAAACACAAACCCACCCAAATAAATCAAAGCACCGGGTTACCCTCTCATCTTTGTAGACCAGTTGGGCAATAGTGGTTTTTCCGAGACCACCTTTGCCAATAATTGAAAGGACTGAAAATGGCCTTTTGTTTTCAGATCGTAAGAAATCGATGACCCGTTGTGACCCGTTGGGGGTCGTACAATTTTATTGTTCGGACACCTCGCCCCGTCACTCTCCCTTAATTGAAGAGCCTCACGATCTTTCGCTATTTCATCAAATCGGCTTCTTATTTTGTGAAGGCGATCAACCATTCCATATGGAATTTGAACAATGTACTGCCCAAATTAAAAGAATTGTATTTCATAAGTATGGCAAATTTCACAATTTATTAACATAAAATTATAATTAAGGGATCGACCACTTGGATGTCAGATTTGCAAAGCTGGTAATAAAACAATTAATGGACGAACCCAGTGGACGCTATTCCAACTAAAGAGAGAAAAAAAAAGGAAAAAGAAAAATCAAGCACCCCCTATTTATATTTAGTACTGCACAACGGCAGATAAAAAATAAACCACTAACACAAGTAAGATCATTTTAGTTTCAACATGCGCAAGGCACTAACCTCCATCTCTTTTTTCTTGTTAGAACCAGAAGCCTCAGAAGCCTTTCTTGCCTCTACTTGAACACGTGTGACCACGTACCGGTACTCGCCGAGCACATCCTCGGCATCATAAGCAACCTTCTTGAGCTCCTTGAGCCACAACTTGACGGAGTGGTCTATGATCTCCCTCTCCTCAGCATCATACAGCGTTGCCTTGATCCGCTTCAGAGTTTGCATCAGCCTTTGAAGATCCTCCTCAACAGCACGAGCACACTCCTTTTCTGAGTTATTAGAATTTGATGAAGAGGAAGGAGCCTGGACAGAGGCTGTAATTGAGGGGAGCAAATTGGTGGCTAGAGAAAGCAAAGAGGTTATCAAATTCCGTGCCATTTTGCACGTACCTAACAGTGACTCTGCGTATGCTCTGTTCTTTAGATCTGAGTTGTGAAAATGAGAAATGAGTAAATAGCAGTAGTGTCCTCAGAACTGAGGGGTAAGCGATTGTATAATCAACATTTCTTAATTCCAAGTGTCTTCAGATTTCTGAATTAACTTACAATTAAATAAGTGGATCTGAAATGTGTGAGAGAGAGCACAGAGTTTATGAAAATCCCTACCATTTTGCTCTGTAGATTTCTGTAAAGAGGCTACGAGGAATGAACCTTAGATTTGAGTTGTGAAGGTGACAAATGTGTAAAGAAGAAATAGCAGCAGAGAGTTGATATGGTAAGCTCTTGGAAGTGTTGCCGAGAAGACTTTGTACAGTAGTCAGCTCTGTAGTCATATATTCTCACATATTTTAAAGAGGTCCTGTGTATTACAGCTATGGTCGGATTGATCCAGTTTTAATCAGATGGACCAGATATAAACTCAGACAGTGCACGTTAATGTAGAGAATGTGGACACGTAATTAGTAGGTAACTTACAAAAAACGGCAAGAACGAATCATGACATTTTGATTTTGTTTTGTTTAATATCATCAGTAGCTTAAAAAAAAATAGTAAAATACATAACAAGCTGTCAATAATGGAGATACAAAAAATAGAGTCATTTCAACTCTCCTCTTTTTTAATTATATATTTTGCTTCCTTTATACTGCTTTTAGTAAGATACAAATAACATGTTTCTCAAGTAATTTGACTTTTTTTTAATTAGTTTGTATGTTTTGATCAGATTAAAGCAAAAAAGTAAAAGGATAAAATTTTACCAGTGTTATAAATAACAGTATGCAGTTGTCGGACAAACAGGATACCGCCAAGTGATTAATCGGAAATAATCGGCCAATTAGTAGGAAAAATCCGTGACGGTTTGGTCACAACCAACGACTAATCGGCCTAAACAAATATTTTTTACAACACTGAATTTTACTTGATCTTTATTGAAATCATAATTAAACTTTAATAGATACGGAGCAGGTTACGATAGGATGCATGTATCAAACAAATTGTAGCATACATATATGGATTATCGACTGAAAATTCGGCAGCACTAATTGGCCAAAAAACCAGGCTTTTTAATTAGATGACGAGAAATTTGTTCTAATATATTATTTCGTAATTAATAAGACTTGTCTAATTATGATTTGATGTTCCACCGAAACTAATCAGTTAAATAATAGTAGATGCTTATGTTGTGTTGAAAAAACATCTTGTCTCATATTAATGCTGATCAGCTGGAAGATAGTGAGATTGAAGAGCAATAGAACTTTAATTAATCAACTCTAATCAATGCATCATCTAATTAATTATTGACCCTAAATGGCATGAATTTCAGCATCCAAGTGTTGAATTTGTGAGTGATTTTAGGTTTCTATATGTTCTGCGATACGATTTCATCCTAGGCCTTGATTGGCTATCACAGCTAGGACCTATGAGATTTTATTGGGTGGGGAAAAAGATGGTTAGCGTTTTAACGAGATGGCAAGGAAGTACAACTGATGAAATTGCGGAAATCAAGGTTTGTGAAGGTATCGACCTGAACAGATGCATTAAATATCCAAGCAAGAAATGTGAGTGGCTCTGATCGATAAAGGCCATCAGTGATAACAGTGATCAGGCCACTGTGTATAGATCAGAAGTAGAGCAGTTCCTGAACCCATTTCAAGACATTTTTAGGGTCAATAATTAATTAGATGATGCATTGATTAGAGTTGATTAATTAAAGTCCTATTGCTCTTCAATCTCTCTATCTTCCAGCTCAGCGTTAATATGAGACCAGATGTTTTTTCAACACAACGTAAGCATCTACTATTATTTAACTGATTAGTTTCGATGGAACATCAAATCATTATTAAACAAGTCTTATTAGTTACGAAATAATATATTATAACAAATTTCTCTTGTCATCTAATTAATACGCCCGGTCTTTTGCCGAAATTTTTATTAATCAAATTTCTCTGGATTAATTAAACCCGTTCTACTTAATTTTGAATTTTTTTCCAAATCAGTCCCTTTTTACGATATTTTTTTATTTAATTTCGATTAATAAAAATTTGGGAGTTTTTTGACCGATTACTGCTGCCGAATTTTCAGCCGCGCATAATCCATATATGTATGCTACAATTTGTTTGATACATGCATCCTATCATAACCTACTCCGTATCTATTAAAATTTTAATTATGATTTCAATAAAGATCTAGTAAAATTAAATGCTGTAAAAAACATCTGTTTAGGCTGATTAGTCGTTGGCAGTGATCAAACTGTCACGGATTTTTTCTGATTTTTTCTGATTAATCACTTGGCAGTACCTTATTCGTCTGACAACCGCACATTGTTATCTACAACACCGGTAAAATTTTATCCTTTTACTTTTTTTACTTTAATCTGATCAGAACATACAAACTAATTAAAAAGAAGTCAAATTACTTCAGAAACATGTTATCTATACCTTACTAAAAGCAGTATAAAGGAAGCAAAATATATAATGAAAAAAGAGGAGAGTTGAAATGTCTCTATTTTCTGTCTCCAATATTGACAACCTGTTATGTATTTTACTATTTTTTGTAAGCTACGGATGATATTCAACAACACAAAATCAAAATGTCATGATTTGTTCTCGAGTGGATAGAAAAAATGATATAAATCATATTTAATGGTTTCACATTTAAGTTTTAAATTTTAAATTATTGTAGTTCTAAAATTGAAAAATAATGGAGGTACAAAATATGGACGCATTGAACCCTCCTCAAATGCTTGGAAGAAACATAGTTCTAAAATCACATTAATTCTCCAAATTCTAGTTAAGCACAGTTTTGTTATGAATAATTAAATTATAAGAAGACTAACACTTTTTTTTTCTGCAATTCGTGGCTCACTGGTAACTATATATTTATTTCAGAAAAAAGAATTTCACATAATGCAGAGGCTCTGTTGAAAACTAGCTATCTATTTTGTCATATGTGAAGATTAGGATCAATAATTAGGTAATGGCATTAGGTTTGAGTTGGTCAAACTCATATCGCTCTCTAACCTTAATTTATATTCCAATTCAGCACCAATAGACGGCAAGATTTTTCAACACAACGTCAGCTTGGTTTGGTTTAGTTTTTGGCCTCCCAGAATTCAGCCAAATTACGTAGTAAGAGGCAAAGTGATATTTCTATCGTTGTGCAAGTAATTTATTTCCGAAAAAAATGAAAAATTAAGAGCATAATAAATAAAAATTGTGCAAGTTATTATTGGTGTCTTTAATTATTATGGTACGCAAGAATTGATTACAATATTTTTTTTCTGGTAGTGTAATATGACTATAAATAATTCTAATTGTACTGTTAAATTTAATTTTTGGTTCTTAACATATTTCTTCATGAATATGGTAAATTTATTTTTTATTATTTTGTCTACCATACAGTTTTTGCTTTGTGCAAATGTTTCTTCAACTTCAATTTGTAGTTGAAAATTGCCGTAATACCTTTTATTTTTCACAAATTTTCATGATACCCTCTTGCTGTTTGTTTAAAGGAAATAAAGGACAAAGAATGATTTATTTTATTTTGAAAAATTTACTATTATAAATTTCAAAATTATTGTTAAATCTACTGGTAATTAGTACTAATGTGTGTAACAGTAAAATGATGGGTTTTCTCTATTACCAGCACCATCAGCAGGCTGTACCAGTGGGTCAATGATTGCGGTAAAAATAATATAGCTTCTATATTATCAATTATTTATTTTTAGAAATTATATAGAAATAATATAGGAATATATGATATTAGATGGATTGCGGTAAAAATAATATAGGAACGCATCGTGAAGTTTCTTTAGTTATTTTCAAAGGAATTAGTGCTGGTTCGGTTTCTTCTATTGCATCAAAATTCCACCACAATTTATCTAATACCAAATATTATTTTTATATAAAATTTATAAATAATATAGGATATTAGATCGATTGCTCTAATCGTCATCGCCGAATTCCGTAATTGTATGGCCTGAAAATTTAAAGTTTATAATAATAGCCTACACTTTTACACTTAATTGATAAGCTTTGGAGACAGCTGGCATTCTCTAACGTGTCTATCATTTCACTGGCAAGTAGATGAAATGTCGACATGTCCGACTTGCACCTCTCAACCAAGACGGTATAATAAAAGATATGTCAATAGAACATGTCAATAGCCCACCTGTTACTCTCAGATTATTAATTACTGGGATCCTATGAAGTCCTTGTAACAGACAATTGAAGACTAATTTCTTGTTTTTGGTTCCATCTTTAGCAGAGCTTTCAATAGCACGCATCTCAATGTAACACGAATCTTATCATTACCTGCTCTCAATTCCATTCCGTTTTTCCCCAAACAGTCCTTTCATTTCTCATATCTCACCTACACCGACCCCTTGTTTCATTGAGTGCCTTTGCACGTTTCAAATTTAATTTAATTTGGTAAAGCACCAGCTTCAAAGTCATATATAATACTAATAGAGAACATCTCGCAAAACATAAAAACCTTCATAGACCAAGAAATAATAATTTTACACAAGGCTGTGAATTTTAGTAAATGTATGTCAATAGGGGTGTACTATAGAGAAAAACCTACATTAATTGGAGAAGTGAGACACGAACTGGAAATCCTTTTCTGCTCTAAACTTTTACATGGAGCCCCTCCTCTCAAGCACCTGGACAGCAAAAAGAAAAAGAAAAAAAAACAGAGACCCATACAACTAGCAAAGAATGACTATTGGCTTAAATATAATTCTTATGAGGAGAAGAAATGAAGGGGAAAAAAAAAGAGTATTGGAAAAATACAAAATCAATAAAAATGAGTGCACACAAGCAAAGTAAATTCATTCCATTTATTACAAACATATAATAAATCGAATAGCAAGATTTATTTCTATCGAGGATCTTCAAGGGGACTCCTAAATGTTCCTTGTGGGCAAAAGGAAGACATCATTGAATAGAACACTGCAAAAAATTGGACAAGAGCTTATGTAGCAGCAACACACAAGTAATATAAAATTGAAATGTTTATTTGTCGAAACAGGAGCAGCTTGATTAGTCAATAAATCCTACCAAGGCTTGTTACATAAAAACAAAAAAGTTCAGTGGTCTAAATCTAAATATTCAAATAATAATAATTATAATAAAAATAAAATTACGAACCTGATTTTGATTTATTTTAGACCCCAATTTCAATGTCAGGGCAGCCACAACGATAAACACAGACACGACAAGGTCCAGACGGTATCAACCCATCTGGCAAACACAAAGCATATAACAGTAGCAAATTGTCAAGCTTGTAAGTGATGAAATGCTATGCCTGCCGATAAGTGGCTTTTCATGAGAGGAATCACTAAAAGGCTTTGTTGATTCCACCAACTGCAGTCCATCCATCGTTATTGATTTCAGGACGTGACATGTGTAAATCTTCAGTGTAGCCAACATATCCAGATTTCCTAGTCCGGTAATCAACTCCAGGTGGTAACATTGTTCAATATGCAATTCTTCAAGCTGGGAAGGCAGCTGCTCCAGCTGCATAACTCGGATACTGCTACAACTGAAAATGGTGAGTTGCTTGAGAGTGTGATGAAGATTGCTGAATGGAAGAGATTGAATCTTTCCACGGTATTCTAACAAGACTTCTTGAATTGATTGCAAGGAAGATGGATCACTCATCCATTCTGGTAATGTGGTAGAATAATAATTTCTTAGTCGAAGTTTTTTTAGGTTAGGATGTGGCTGGAGGGATTCTAACCAAGAAAAATCTGCATCATCGACACCCACCCACTTGTCCTCACAAGCTTCTGGTTTGAGCATTAATTTCACATGTGATTCCTCAGGGTAAACAAATTCTACATCAGTATCCCAGATTAAATTCAAAGTTTCAAGTTTGCATTTATTTCTCATGTTAGCACGCTGGGCATCTTTCAAATTACTCATTCCACAAATATAGAGATTTCCTTCAAGGCCCGTCATATCCTGTAACCAATCTATAGTTTTAACTCTCAAACATGCTGTCATCTTCTTTATTGTCGGAAAATTAACAAGCCCAAGCGGGACATAATCCAATAAATGAATTCTTTTAATAACTAATCTCAGTAAGTTACTAAGTGAACCGAGTGATTTAGGTAGATTCCTAAGATTTTGAGAATGAATATTTAAAAACTGTAAGTTAAGAAGATCACCAATACTTTCAGGTAGACTCCTAAGATTTTGACAATTAATATCTAAAAACTGTAAGTTAAGAAGATCACCAATACTTTCAGGTAGATATTCAAGGACATGACAATGGAGAATTAAAGTCTGCAGGTTGTAAAGGAGGCCAATGGATCGTGGCAACATTTTAAGACTTGAAGATCTAATATCAATATAGGCAAGATGTTTGAACTCGGAAATAGAATCAGGTAGATATTCAATAGAATAACAATGGAGAATTAAAGACTGCAGGTTGTATAGGAGGCCAATGGATCGTGGCAGCAATTTAAGACTTGAAGATCTAATATGAAGATAGGCAAGATGTTTGAACTTGAAAATAGAATCAGGTAGATATTCAAGGGAATAACAATTGATAATTAAAGTCTGCAGGTTGTAAAGGAGGCCAATGGATTCTGGCAACATTTCAAGACTTGAAGATGTAATATCAAGATAAGCAAGAAGTTTCAACTCGGAAATAGAATCAGGAATCCCTTTTAGATCATCCCCTTTCAATTCCAATATCCTGAGTGCTTTAAAATTTGTGAGGATACAGATTTGAACACCTCTCGAACATCCATTATAAAATTCCGAGCACTCCAAATTTAGGCCCAGTACCTCTGTATTGTGTATGCAACACTCATGATCCAAATATCCTCCGCATGCTCTCAAATCCACAGATAGAGTTCTTAAACCATTCATATTTTGTTGGAGAATTTGATTTACATATCCAAAGAAACCACTTGCATGCATATAAATGGTATGCTTCTTGCGGAATGTTTTCCTTTTGAATATCAAGTGGCTGATTGATCTGCACCGAATAATGTTCATTCTCAGAATTAAGTCGAGCAAGGTCATGAATTATATCATGCAACTTACAGCGTTCTTTAGATTCATGTGAAAAATCATCAAGAAAGGACCTCTCTTTTAACTCCTCATAATATTCACCAGCAATTTCTTTGATCCTTCTTTTGCCACTGGATTCGATGTAGCCATGAGAGATCCATAACTCTATCAAATTTATCTTTTCTATCTCCTTATCTTTTGGGTATATGGAGCAAAGCAAAAAAACAAGGCTTAAGGTGGGGAGGCAGATGATCATAGCTGATCTGGAGTGCTGGGAATATATCATTCGATAAATTTGTTTCCCAAAGGTCACTTTCTAGAATCTCTCTACAGCATTCTTCATCAGTTGTATACCTAAGAAGACTTGCAATCGACTTCACAACCAATGGCAACCTACCACATTTTTTCATAATTTTCCTTCCGACATCTACAAAGTGTTTTGGCATAGTGTCGCTTGTACCACTAAATGCATAATGTTGAAACAACTTCCAACACAAATCTTCTGCCAAGTTAGTTGGCCTAAAACAGGCCGTTGTTTGCATGATCTTTGCAACCTTTTCATTTCTTGTTGTCATGAGGACTCTGACCTTCTTTGCTTCTATAAAAGTAACCTGAAACATCTCCCAAAGACTTTGATTCTCGTTCCACACATCATCCAAAACAAGCAGTATTCTTTTTCCCTTCACAGTTTTTGCAAGCTCTTCTTGTAATGGACTCAACTCACTCACACCAATATATTTAATTTTGGAGATTGATTCAATGGTTGCTTTGATCAGTCTTCTGACTTCAAATTCTTCAGAAACACAAACCCACCCAAATAAATCGAAGCACCGGCTTACCCTCTCATATTTGTAGACCAGTTGGGCAATAGTGGTTTTTCCGAGACCACCTTTGCCAATAATTGAAAGGACCGAAAATGGCTTTTTGTTTTCAGATCGTAAGAAATCGATGATCTCTTTTATTTCAGCTTCTCTTACAAAAATGCTTGTCTCATCTACCATGTGACCCGTTGTGGGTCGTACAATTTTACTGTTCGGACGCCTCGCCCCATCAATGTCCGTTAATTGAAGAGCCAGACGATATTTCGCTATTTCATCAAATCGACTTCTTATTTTGTGAAGCCGATCGACCATTCCATGTGGAATTTGAATAATGTACTGTCCAAATTAAAAGAATTGTATTTCATAAGTATGGCAAATTTAACAATTTGTTAACAAAAAATTATAATTAAGGGATCAACCACTCGTATGTTAGATTTGCAAAGCTGGTAATAAAACAATTAATTGACCAACCCAATGGACGCTATTCCAACTAAAAAGAGAGAAAAAAAAAAGGAAAAAGAAAAATCAAGCATCCCCTATTTATATTTAGTACTGCACAACAGCAGATTAAAAAAAAAAAAAAACACTAGCACAAGATCATTTTAGTTTCAACACTCGCAAGGCACTAACCTCCATCTCCTTTCTCTTGTGAGAACCGGAAGCCTCAGAAGCCTTTCTTGCCTCTACTTGAACACATGTGACCTCATACCCGTACTCGCCGAGCACATTCTCAGCATCATAAGCAACCTTCTTGAGCTCCTTGAGCCACAACTTGACGGAGTGGTCTATGATCTCCCTCTCCTCAGCATCGTACAGCGTTGCCTTGATCCACTTCAGAGTTTGCATCAGCCTTTCAAGATCCTCCTCAGCAGCATGAGCACACTCCTTTTCTGAGTTATTAGAATTTGATGAAGAGGAAGGAGCCTGGACAGAGGCTGTAATTGAGGGGAACAAATTGGTGGCTAGAGAGAGCAATGAGGTTATCAAATTCCCTGCCATTTTGCACGTACATAACAGTGACTCGGCGTATGCTCTGTTCTTTATATCTGAGTTGTGAAAATGAGGAGATAAGGTAAGCTCTTGGAAGTGTTGCCGACAACACTTTGTACAGTAGTCAGTGTTTATTTCACGATTTAATTTTCTTTTATTTTTTATTTAACGGGAGTGGTCAATAATTATTACCTTATCCAAAGCTCTGTAGTCATGAAAATGAGGAGTAAAGACTTGTCAATATTTTGAAGGAAGAGTCAACAAAACTAAAGCTTCTCAAATAAGACATCAACATGCTGTGGTCAAAGAATTTCAAGAAAAGTCAAAGAATTTTGAACATATGTATGTGTACTGTTGGAACTAGGTTTCTGAAACTTATGACAACCATTCATTTTTATCGATTATTCTTTTTATCATCCTAGTTCTAGAAACTATGAGAAAACTATGAGATGGAGAAAATGCTAATCTATGCTTTATTCCTTTGTATAAGCCAAATTAAGCAAGTGAAGTTACTACACCATGAAAAAAATTACCGTCTAAATAGGAAGAAAAAAAATCAAAGATAAAACATTATTATATGGTTTTACTTAAATTAAAAAACGAAATGTCAAGTTTGCCCTTCCTAACCTTTTTGAATAATTTACCCCTTTATCAGTCTTGATAACTTCTCTTTCGATAAAGGAAGACATTGCGGTTTATGTATGGTATATCAGAAAGGACTCAGATAACTGTCCCCGCACACTCATCCCCCCTTTATCCCCGCACTAAAAGACAAAATATCTGGTCCCAACAATTTGGGTATTTAAATTTCCATCAGTATTTAACATCTATCTGCAATGTATTTACAGTGCATCGAATAAGTATTTAACTCTATTCATTGGAGTATTAACCGTCTATCCAACAGCGAAGCAATTTATGTCCCCGTAAAAAATTAAGTTTTCTGTACCCGCGTCCCCGCACTAAAAGACAAAAAAAATTAGGTTCCGACATTTGCATCCCCGCACTAAAAGACAAAAAAAAAATTAGGTTCCGATATTTGATGTTTAAATTTCGTGCAGTATTTAACTCTATTCATTGGAGTATTAATAGTGCATCGAAGAAGTATTTAACTCTATTCATTGGAGTATTAACCGTCCGCGTCCAACAGCGACACAATCTGTCCCCGCAAAAAATGACAAACTAATGTTCCCGCGTCCTGCACATCGGTATTTAACTTTAGGAATGTTATTATTTAACATTATGAACGTTAGTATTTATCTTTAAAGTCAAAAGTATTAATCTCTAAAATTATAAATAAGTTGCATGGATTCTCTTTAGCATCATATATCTTAGTATTTAATTTTATACACATCAGTATTTAACTTTAGGAATGTTAATATTTAACTTTAGAGAAGTTAGTATTTAAGAGTGAATGAGAATGTGGGGTTCTATATAATTATTTTTAACAATTAGAGATAGTGGTAATAATGTCTATCAATCTGTAATTATTGTCTCCGCACCACCATCCTCTCATATCCCCCTACTAAAAGACAAAAAAAATTAGTTACCGACAATTTGATGGTTTAAATTTCCTGCAGTATTTAACTTTAGTCTTTAATGTATTTACCGTGCATCGATCTAGTATTTAACTTCGCTCATTGTAGTATTAACCATTGGTGTCCAACAACAAAAAATATTGTCCCCCACTAAAAGACAAAAAGTTAGTTAGCACTTTCCTTTTTAGGACTGCGAGGATAAAGGGGGGATAGAAATGGGGGGTTATATATAATTATTCTATCAGAAATTACCAAAAAACAAAAGCATAATGAATTAAAATAACATACATATAGAAATAGCGCCAGGATATGGTTTCTTCCCATCATGAATTGCCCCATAATGACCTAAGAACCATGCCTGTCATGAGAGGCAATAAAATAGATCAGAAATTAAGGGGGGGAATTGGTAATTGAATTAGTTTCAGCCAAGGTTTATAATTAACTTATTCCTACATAAATTCAAAATTTACATAATTTTTACAATGGGCCCCTAACCCTTGTTTCTATGCCACTGCCACATATATAATTTAAATGAGGTTTAAAGTTTTCACCTATTTAGGCAATTTTCTGTGCAAAATTCTCTCTTTTCTATCCTCTCTAAATTCTTCCAGATCACTCCATGCACCCAATTATTCTCGGTATATCATAAAAATCCCTAAATAAAAATTAGAACCTAGACAAATTAAATCAATTATAATGTCAAAGAGACCATAATCTTTCCTTAAATCAGGCTGATTCAGCAAGAGTGCGGAAGAGTTTCACAAGACACTCGGGTGAAACTCGGATCGGTCCCGACCGATACCGAGTTGACTCGGCCGAGTTTCCAAACCATGGTTCAGACAAGGCATATAATTGACTAAACCCAAGAAAAATATACTAAGGTGCTACATACCAGTTCAATAGTTAATGGAGTCTGAATAGATCCACCCTTGCGCTTGCCTCTCCATCTCATTACACCTATCAGTACGTGCTTCTTCCACAACCTTTTTAGCCAACATATCTTGACCTGCTAGTAATTAGGTTGAAGATTTGACAGCCACTTGAAAACATGCATTTCTGATTTTATCACACTAAGAGGACTTTATTTCGCCCAAATTGCCCCTGAAATTATATATTTGGTTGTAAAATCCTATAATCTCTTCTCTAAGCTAAGACCAACATCAGACATGACAACTCCAAGTGGTAAAGAGTTAACATAGAAATTTGTCCAGTTGAAAATATTCTTGGAAGGATATTAAGTTTCTTCAGATATAGCAATGCTATTCTATTACCAGAAAAATCACATTGTTCAGCTCTCTGTAATTGATAATTTTTTATGAATTTTTCTCGGTTATTTGCCCAAACTCTCACAACTAATCAAACTAAAAAACAAACATTCTCCCACTGCATTAAATTACTTGAAGAAGAGGAAAGAAAGGAGGGAGAGAACTACAAAGTTCTTTCGAAATAGGTGAAAAAGCAACATTTCTAAGGGGCCAAAATGGAAGTTTGGCATAATTGACAGAGAGAAATAAGAACAGAGTGGTACAATACAAGAGCTCCCATTACCATACTCATTGTTGAGATGGGATATTTCATTACCAATTAGTCTCTTAAAATGTTCCAATTTTATCCTATACTGCCACACAGCAGAAACTGTAATAAAAACAGTAATCAATTCCAGATTTGTGAATTGAGCAAACCCACAACCAAATAGTGCCACCAGTTTGAACAAATGAGTAAGACGATAATTGACAGCAGTGCAACTCATATTTGTTGTGTCCCCTTTTCTTTTTGTTGGTTAACTCTAAGTTGTTTCTTTTCTAAACTTTTAGTATGGAAATATTTCAAATGGAGAGAAATTTACCTTGGCAACACTGTGCAATATTTTGAGCTTGCGCCATTCTGAAAAATTAAGCTTCCACCTATCTAATTGCATAACACCGAACTGTTGAAACACCTGACCTTGCAAATATAAATATAAATATTTGCAATGGAGAGGAATTACCTTGGCAACACTGAGCAATATCTTTGCAGCACGAAGCAGTAATAACAGAAATCCATGGCTCAACTGACTTGTGGCATCGTATTGGTGGGTTGCCTTTTGATCTATTGGTTTGTTTCTCAAAGAAAATGTTTTCCTTCAGAAAGTGGTATGTACTCTAATCCCAAGCATTCGCACCATAGAAGGAAAAATCGGAATCGGAATCGGGATCGGATTTTTGGCCGGGGGATCCGAATCGGCCGAATCGGTCAAAATCGGCTGAATCGGATCGGAAACTCGGACTTTTTTGCCAGAAGCTCGTTTTATACTATAAAATAGAAAAAAATTGATAAAAAATAACTTGTCAACAATTTATGTAATTTATCCACTAATACAATATAATACAAGCATTACAAATTACAAATTACAATTTATAGTTTACACCCGTTGCTGCAATTTTAAAAAAAAATTGACTGTTTTATGAAATATATACATAAAGTTTCTTTTCTTGTAACAAAATAATCAATGGTGTAGTGGTAGTATCCTTGGTTGGTATAGTAAAGTGCTTGGGTCCGATTGATGCCTTTGAAAAAAAAAAAATTTTTGCCTTAATTTGCTGTGTTGAATGGTATACAATTACAACATTTATATAAATAACAATCTCTTCTATACAAAAACAAACAATGGTGCAGTGGTATTACAATTGGTTGGTAGGTTAAAGGGCATGGGTTCGAGTCCCGCTTGCTGCAAAAAAAAATTCTGCTTTTGTGAGTTAGTCTATTTCGTCCAATTTCACTGAAACAGAACCGTTCCGGCCGGAATTTAACTGAAACGGACGAAATTTGACTGAAACTTACCGTTCCGTCCGGAATTTGGCCGAAATAACCGAAATTTGACTGGAATTAACAAATACCGGGTAAATCGGACTGAAATCGGATCGGCTCCGGCCGATTCCGGTCCGGAACGGCAGATTCCGCGCCGGAACGGCCGATTTTGCAATCTATGATTCGCACCTTAACAAATACACAAAAAAGTTTGCAATGCCGGTTAAATCTGAGCACCACAACACTAATTAATTTCGGTAAAATGAAAGGTAGTGCATCAGTCGACAATAAGACCAAATATTTCAGATTTTCCCAATTGCCATCAGTCAAGGGCTTCACATGAGCAGAACAAAAATCATAACCGAGCACGATTAAAAATCAGCATGCATTTCTGTGGTTTAAACATGAAGGCTCAATTAGAAAATTGATAGAGCCAACCCAATTTCACTTCACATCCGAAAGCAGAAAGGGATGAATATCAAGGTCTTAATTTGATGTAGTAATTGGGTACTTACTTTCTTATTTGTTGCGGTAGGTTGTGTGAAAATGAGAAATGAAACTGATGTCAAACTTACAAATTCAGGACAAATTAGCAAACTGGGGAGATTTGGTACAGGCTTGAGTAGAAAAATGAGAAATGAGAAATGTATTAATTACTGGGCTCTACGAAGTCCCTTGTAATAGGCCTTCAATTAGTTATGACTAATTTCTTTTTTTTTATTCCATCTTTAGCGGAGCCCAAATTCAAAATCTTGCAATCTAATACCTGCTCTCAATTCCATTCCGTTTTCCCCCAAATTCAAAAGCTTTCAATCTAATACCAACTCCAATTCCAATTCTGTTTTTCCCCAAACAGTCCTTTCATTTCTCATATCTCACCTACACCGATCCCTTGTTTCATTGAGTGCCTTTTCACGTTTCACCCTTCTTTCACTCTCCTTTTCACAGGAGGTACGAATCTGAGCTGTTTCTTTACAAATGCAGTTGCGAACTGTTGATTTCAGATGTTTCTCACAATTTTGGGCAGTCTTTAACCGAGATTTTATGAGGGTTATATTGAGTTTTAGAGATAGAAATAATGTTTATTCTCAGATATCTCTGTACCTTAATGGATGTTTATGTTTTAATTACTTCACCTGGTATGGCAGATTGTTGGCACAAATCATGTGTACATCACTTGCCCGACTAAATTCCTCTGAGGATTTTAACTATGAAACCAGTAGAGATCACAATAAACAAGGGCAGAGACATGATCAGCACTTTACCTTGTAATGTCCTTCATGAACCTGCCACAGTCTATGCAGTTTGTTTATGGTGTTGCTAATTTTTTTAGCATGACTCTGTTCTTGCACAGCACCACCTGTGAAGTCATGAGAGGGGCTCAAACTCTCGACCTTTGAGTAACCACAGTCCTAGGACTTTTTCTCCTAGCCAACTGTGATTCGGACACTTTTCACTTTCAGGCATATCGGACTTTTTTTTTATCATAAAAATATATACCAGCTTTTGTAGAACAGTACCATTGATACATGAAGCCAAAACTAATTTGATCTTGGCCGGCTGTATGCTCACAATGGGATGCACACACTGACATACACACTGTGACCACACACTGAAAAAAGGACTTCATTGATCATATTTCTTTTCAGGTTATGGTGATTAACTAGAAGAATATTTTTTTTCAGGAATTTAAATGAAATAAATATTGCACATACTGGACAAACGTTTTAGAGCAAAACCTCCCATGGTCACATTGAACATGAGAAATTAATTAATAAAATATCTCTATATGTGTATGCATATATAGGAGATATCATCTCAGTTCGAAAATTCAAATGCATGCTCTTAATATATTGTCCAACGTTTTATGAAGGATATATATTTAAAGAAGTGAGAATTTCTTGACAATGAGTTATATATCTTGACAATTATGATAACAACAACTCTCAAATTATGCTCTTAATAGACATGTTTTCTTTTCTTACAGATTGAAATTGGTAGGCATCTGTCTGGTTTTGTAGATTAGTATATCTTCGAGCAAATACTTGTTAATCACCTTAGTCCCAGGTTTGTGGTATTGATTTTGATACTGTTGATGCATGTTAATTAGGATAATTTTGTAATGTTTTTACCCCTTATTTGTATGTGTTTCTTTAACACTCCCATTTCCTTCAATAGATAGTGATTGTTATTGTCAGGAGAACATGGCAATTATTCTAGTTGTCGATCTTTTTGCTTGATCTTGAGTTCGAAAGATATGAACTCAAGATATGTACTTCCAACTCATTTTTATTTTTGTTTTTAGAAGTAAAACATTTTATATGGAATCAAATTTAATTTGGTAAAGCACCAGCTTCAAAGTCATATATAATATTAATAGAGCACATCTCGGAAAACATAAAAACCTTCATAGACCAAGAAAGAATGATTTTACACAAGGCTGTGAATTTTAGTAAATGTGTGTCAATAGGGGTGTACTATAGAGAAGAACCTACATTAATTGGAGAAGTGAGACAGGAACTGGAAATCCTTTTCTGCTCTAAACTTTTACATGGAGCCACTCTTCACAAGCACCTAGACTGCAAAAAGAAAAAGAAAAAAAAGATCCATACAACTAGCAAAGAATGACTATTGGCTTAAATCATTCTTATGAGGAGAAGAAATGAAGGGAAAAAAAAGAGTATAGGAAAAATACAAAATCAATAAAAATGAGTCCACACAAGCAAAGTAAATTATTTCCATTTATTACAAAACATATAATAAATAGAATAGCAAAATTTATTTCTATCGAGGGTTTTCGAGGGGACTCCTAAATGTTCCTTGTGGGCGAAAGGAAGACATTATTGAATAGAAGACTGCAAAAAAAATTGGACAAGAGCTTATGTAGCAACAACAAACGAGTAATATAAAAATGAAATGATTATTTGTCGAAACAGGAGCAGCTTGATTAGTCAATAAATCCTACCAAGCCTTATTACATAAAAACAAAAAAGTTCAGTGGTCTAAATCAAAATATTCAAATAATAATAATTATAATAAAAATAAAATTACAAACCTGATTTTGATTTATTTTAAGACCCCAATTTCAATGTCAGGGCAGCCACAACGATAAACACGGACACAACAAGGTCCAGACGGTATCAACCCGTTTGGCAGAACACAAAGCATGTGACAGCTGTGAATCATCAACTTTGTAAGTGATGAAATGCTCTGCTTGACGATAAGTTGCTTTTCATGAGAGGAATCACTAAAAGGCTTTGTAGATTCCACCAACTGTAGTCCATCCATCGTTATTGATTTCAGGTTGTGACACCTATAAATCTCCAGTGTAGCCAACATATCGAGATTTCCTAGTCCAGTAATCAACTCCAGGTGGTCACAGCAAAAAATCTCCAATTCTTCAAGCTGGGAGGGCAGCTGCTTCAGCTGCAGAACTCGAATACCATAGCACTCACGAATGGTGAGGTGCTTGAGAGTGTGAAGATTGCTGAATGGAAGAGATTGAATCTTGCCACAGTATTCTAACAAGACTTCTTGAATTGATTGCAAGGAAGATGGATCACTCATCCATCCTGGTAATGTGACACCATAATAATATGCTACTCGAAGGTTTTTGATGTTAGGATGTGGTTGGAGGGATTCTAACCATGAAAATTCTTCATCATCGACACCAACGCACTTGTCCTCACAGGCTTCTGGTTTGAGCATTAATTCGACATGTGATTCCTCAGGGAAATCAAATTTGAAATTAGAATCCAAGTTTAAATTCAAAGTTTCAAGTTTGCATTTATTTCTCATGTTAGCACACAGGGCATCTTTTAAATTACTCATTCCATAAATAGAGAGATTTCCTTCAAGGCCCGTCATATCCTTTAACCAATCTATAGTTTTAACTCTCAAACATGCTCTCATCTTCTTTATTGCCGGAAAATTAACAAGCTCATGCGGGACATAATCCAATAAATCAAAATTTTGAATATCTAATCTCAGTAAGTTACTAAGTGAACCGAGTGATTTAGGTAGACTTCTAAGAATTTGAGAACTAATATCTAAAAACTGTAAGTTAAAAAGATCACCAATACTTTCTGGTAGATATTTAAGGAAAGCACAATGGAGAATTAAAGTCTGTAGGTTGTATAGGAGGCCAATGGATCGTGGCAACATTGTAAAGCTTTGACATTTAATATCAAGATAGGCAAGATGTTTCAACTCGGAAATGGAATCAGGTAGATATTTAAGGGAATAACAATCGAGAATTAAAGTCTGCAGGTTGTATAGGAGGCCAATGGATTGTGGCAATATTTCAAGACATGAAGATGTAATATCAAGATAGGCAAGAAGTTTCAACTCGGAAATAGAGTCAGGAATTCCTCTCAGATCATACCCATTCAATTCCAATACCCTGAGTGCTCTAAAATTTTTGAGATTACATATTTCAATACCTCTCGAACATTCCTTATGACATTCCGACAGCTTCAAATTTAGGTCCACTGCCTCTGTATTATTTATGCAATACTCATGATCCAAATCTCCTCCTCTGCATGCTCTCAGATCCATAGATAGAGTTCTTAAACAATTCATATTTTTTTGGAGAATTTGATTTACATATCCAAAGAAACCACTTGCATAAAAATGATATGCTTCTTGCAGAATGTTTTCCTTTTGAATATCAAGTGGCTGATTGATCAGCACCGAATAGTGTTCATTCTCAGAATTAAGTCGAGCAAGGTCATGAATTATATCATGCAACTTACAGCGTTCTTTAGATTCACATAAAAAACCATCAAGAAAGGACCTCTCTTTTAACTCCTCATAATATTCACCGGCAATTTCTTTGATCCTTCTTTTTCCACTGGATTTTATGTAGCCATGAGAGATCCATAACTCTATCAATTTTTTCTTTTCTATTTCATAATCTTTTGGGTACATGGAGCAAAGCAAAAAACAGGGCTTAAGGTGGTGAGGTAGATGATCATAGCTGATCTGGAGTGCTGGGAATATATCATTCGATGAATTTGATTCCCAAAGGTCACTTTCTAGAATCTCTCTCCAACGCTCTTCATCAGTTGTATACCTAAGAAGACTTGCAATTGACTTAACAACCAATGGTAACCCACCACATTTTTTCAAAATCTTCCTTCCGACATCTACCAAGTGTTTTGGCATAGTGTCGCTTGTACCACTAAATGCATAATGTTGAAACAACTTCCAACACAAATCTTCCGCCAAGTTAGTTGGCCTAAAAAAGGTCGTTGTTTGCATGATCTTTGCAACCTTTTCATTTCTTGTTGTCATGAGAACTCTGACCTGCTTTGCTTCTTTAAAAGAAACCTGAAACATCTCCCAAAGACTTTGATTCTCGTTCCACACGTCATCCAAAACAAGCAGTATTGTTTTCCCCTTCACAGTTTTTGCAAGCTCTCCTTGTAATGGACTCAACTCACTCCCACCAATATATTGTTTTTCAGAGATTGATTCAATGGTTGCTCGGATGAGTCTTCTGACTTCAAATTCTTCAGAAATACAAACCCACCCAAATAAATCAAAGCACCGGGTTACCCTCTCATATTTGTAGACTAGTTGGGCAATAGTGGTTTTTCCGAGACCACCTTTGCCAATAATTGAAAGGACTGAAAATGGCTTTTTGTTTTCAGATCGTAAGAAATCGATGACCTCTTTTATTTCAGCATCTCTCCCAAAAATGCTTGACTCATCTACCATGTGACCCGTTGGGGGTCGTACAATTTTATTGTTCGGACGCCTCGCCCCGTCACTCTCCCTTAATTGAAGAGCCTCACGATGTTTCACTATTTCATCAAATCGGCTTCTTATTTTGTGAAGCCGATCAACCATTCCATGTGGAATTTGAACATTGTACTATCCAAATTAAAAGAATTGTATTTCATAAGTATGGCAAATTTCACAATTTGTTATAAAAAATTATAATTAAGGGATCGATGACTCGGATGTTAGATTTGCAAAGCTGGTAATAAAACAATTAATTAACCAACCCAATCGAAGCTATTCCAACTAAAGAGAGAAAAAAAATGTAAAAAGAAAAATCAAGCATCCCCTATTTATATTTTGTACTGCACAACAGCAGATAAGAAAAAAACCACTAGCACAAGTAAGATAATTTTAGTTTCAACATGCGCAAGGCACTAACCTCCATCTCCTTTCTCTTGTGAGAACCAGAAGCCTCAGAAGCCTTTCGTGCCTTTACTTGAACACGTGTGACCTCGTACTGGTACTCGCCAAGCACATTCTCGGCATCATAAGCAACCTTCTTGAGCTCCTTGAGCCACAACTTGACGGAGCGGTCTATGATCTCCCTCTCCTCAACATCGTACAGCGTTGCCTTGATCCACTTCAGAGTTTGCATCAGCTTTTCAAGATCCTCCTCAACAGCACGAGCACACTCCTTTTCTGAGTTATTAGAATTTGATGAAGAGGAAGGAGCCTGGACAGAGGCTGTAATTGAGGGGAGCAAATTGGTGGCTAGAGAGAGCAAAGAGGTTATCAAATTCCCTGCCATTTTGCACGTACGTAACAGTGACTCTGCGTATGCTCTGTTCTTTAGATCTGAGTTGTGAAAATGAGGAGATAAGGTAAGCTCTTGGAAGTGTTGCCGAGAACACTTTGTACAGTAGTCAGTGTTTATTTCACGATTTAATTTTCTTTTATTTTTTATTTAACGGGAGTGGTCAATAATTATTACCTTATCCAAAGCTCTGTAGTCATGAAAATGAGGAGTAAAGACTTGTCAATATTTTGAAGGAAGTGTCAACAAAATAAAGCTTCTCAAATAAGACATCAACATGCTGTGGTCAAAGAATTTCAAGAAAAGTCAAAGAATTTTGAACATATGTATGTGTACTGTTGGAACTAGGTTTCTGAAACTTATGACAACCATTCATTTTAATCGATTATTCTTTTTATCATCCTAGTTCTAGAAACTATGAGAAAACTATGAGATGGAGAAAATGCTAATCTATGCTTTATTCCTTTGTTTAAGCCAAATTATATACGCAACTGAAGTTACTACATCACGAGGCAGGAAAACAACTACTGTCTAAATAGGAAGAAAAAAAATCAAAGATAAAACATTATAGGCTTTTACTTAAATTAAAAAACGGAATGTCAAGTTTGCCCTTCCTAACCTTTTTGAATAATTTACCCCTTTATCAGTCTTGATAACTTCTCTTTGGATAAAGGAAGTCATTGCGGTTTATGTATGGTATATCAGAAATTACCAAAAAAGAAAAGTATAACGAATTAAAATAACATACATATAGAAATGGCACCAGGATACGGTTTCTTCCCATCATGAAGTGCCCCATACAGACCTAAGAACCATGCCTGTCATGAGAGGCAATAAAATAGATCAGAAATCAAGTGGGGGAATTGGTAATTGAATTAGTTTCAGCCAAGGTTTATAATTAACTTATTCCTACATAAATTCAAAATTTACATAATTTTTACAATGTGCCCCTAACCCTTGTTTCTATGCCACTGCCACATATCAGAACTCCTATAATTGCATCTTGAATTTTAGGGGACTGAATGGTGTATATAATTTAAATGAGGTTTAAGTTTTCACTTATTTAGGCAATTTTCTTTGCAAAATTCTCTCTTTTCTATCCTCTCTAAATTTTTCCAGATCACTCCGTGCACCCAATTATTCTTGGTATATCATAATAGTCCCTAAATAAAGATTAGAGCCTAGACGAATTAAATCAATTATAATGTCAAAGAGATAGTAATCTTTCCTTAAATCATGCGGATTCAACAAGAGTGCGGAAGAGTTTCGTCGAATTATGGAGAGAGTACGAAACTTACCGTAAATAACAACTCAGATCATCGACAATTAAATAAATACAACATCATGGTACCAAATAGTCATCTCTCCAAGGCGAACAACATTTTTCATCCATTTCTGAAGGATCTTGTAATTTTCTTCATACACTTATGGATTTTGAATTTTCAAGTATCATGTGCTCCTCCAGAGAGAAGGAATCATTTGCAAAAAGTTAATGCCATTCAAGGTGTTTGAACTCTAGTTTTGTTTCTATCCATTAGGTGCAACCAGTTTACTGAACTGACACAATTAAGGGATTGCTGATGGAAAATGGTAAATGAGATTGCAGTTTACTGGCACAGCAGAAGCTCAAATAGGGTTTAATTGCGAATTGGATGCTGATTATCAAATTCCAGGTTAATTGGGCTGTAAAACTGTAGAACTACATCAGATTCATTGTTGCACGATTCAAAATCACTTGCCTGTAACTCGAGCCATATCAATAGAAGAAGGGCTCCAAATGTCATAAAAAATACTCTTTATTTTACTGAGAAGTGCGCTCTTAATTGCCAGAGCCATTAAAAGAAGTGTAGTTGTTTCAGGGTTTTTAATCTTATCTCTAGCTGCACCATCAATAAATTGTAAGAAATTTAGGTGAAAAATACAGGGGAAAGAAATTGGCCACTAAATTAAATCCTAAAACCTAATGCCAGGTGAGGGGATCAAGTTCAAAATTATAAACTTACATATTGATATGCACATGATACTTGAGCACATTACACTGACACAAACAATTACCGCAAAATCCTAAACTGTAAAACTGGAGCAAAAGAAAAACCCTATACTCTAAAAGCGGGAACAACATAAAAGCAAGCATTTCTCAGCTACATTAGAAGGGAAATATGTCGAGAAGAGAAATAAGGAGATAAATACACTTTTAAATCTTATCTGGACCATGCGGCACCATCACAGTTTGTTCCAACAATCTCTGAAGTGTCTGTGAAATAATTTCATAATCAACCATTTCAATTTAGTTAAAATAAAAAGGAAGAAAGAAAATGATTGTATTATCGAGTTGAATCGGTGAGAGTTAATTTGGAAAGAATTCTGTAAGTAGCATAGCAAATGTTAAATGAACATAGATCTATCTTGACAGAACAGCTCTGGTACTGATTTGACTGGTCCATACCATCTTGTCAGGAAAGGAACGACAAGGTACAACAGATATTAATAAAATTATGGAATATATTTCAGAGATTGTTGGAACAAACTATGATGGTGCCGGCTGTTGATGCAGCTCATGCTACTCCGAGAACTGTAGTCATTTGATATGGGGTTCACCATGATAGGTATTGAAATTTTTAAGCTAAGAACTGTAGTCATGTCAATTCTTGATACATCTATCAGTATATGCGGACTAAACCTTCACAACATCAGCAAATCATGAAAAAAAGAAATCAACACTAAGTAAATGGAAGAGTTCATTTGATAATTGTAATATAAGCCTCGCGATACTTCGGCAAAATGAATAACTTTTTTTTTTATATAAAAATTACTATCCAATATATATATATATATATATAGTTGACAAAAAAAAGTACATATAAAAACAGTTAGCACCTGTACAACCAGAGAAGAATAGAACTGTCACCAAAGTTACGAATCTTATTCGATGGAATTGACATCTTAGAGGGGGATAAGATTTGGGCATGAAGAAACTTTAATAATGAACTGTTGTAGCACCAGGTCAGTCACTCTTGTGAAGAAGGGAAAGCCTAGCTGAAATGGCTGGTCATTTGCCTGAATGGTTTTGGTTGCCTAGTACATCACTTGCGGTGTACTTATGGATTGGCCTAGGGTATTTTAAGTTTTTAACACTGACATACTCACAATTACTAAGTTCAAATATGTTTTGGTGTTTTAACCTTGGATTATATGCATGAGAAGAGCAAAGATCAACAATCAAGAGATCAAATATTCAGTTCCTCTTTTTTTATCAGAGTCATTTTTTATTGTCTACAAAGTGGCAAATTGCTGGTACCAAACAGCCCCAAGACAACTCTCAATACAAACCAAAATTAGAACCATATCTACACTTTGAATTTGATCAAAGTGTTTTATGAGCTAAGAAATGACATCTTCATGGACAAACAGAAATAAGTTTCATATTTTTCTGATTTTTCTACAATTTCTGAGAGCATTTTAATTTTCAGATTCTGAAAATTAAAAAAAAATGGTACTGTACCAAGTTGGTACACGGACTGCCTCTCACAAAATCAAACATCTAGCATAGCTAGAGGTCTGAGAAAAATTTGAAATTTTCTAGAGTTAATGCTTACACTCTCCTGAGAATTTCGACACCAAGAACACAAATTTTGGCCTGTGCAAAATTCACAAAATAAGCTGTCAGAATACGTAAAAATCAGAAAAATAAATTTCAGTTTTAAGTGGCTTATATACGTCCCACCTTGTTTTTTTTTCTTTTTGTTTTTTCGGTTTTGAGTTGCTTATGGCATCCCACTTTGTTTTTTCATTTTTCCGGTTTTGATAGTCTTATGGCGTCCCACAGGGATGCCAGAACCCTAACCTGCCTTTCTTTTTTGGAATTTTCAACACAACATTTCCTATTTTCAACTTTCTTTCCTATTTCCTATCAATTAAAATTTCGGCAGGATATCGGTGTGACAGGTGCACATACCTATATCAGTGGCTGCACCTGTGCCGAATGGTGAGAGTAAGTACCATCAATTCTTGTCTCCTAATTAGAAATTGTAAAATAAGAAGTCAAATTGATTTTTATTAAAGATTAGTAACCCCTTTTCATTCAACTGTAATTGAATTGTTGTTCTTATGTGAAGTGTTACCAGAAAGTCATGTAGTGCCACGGAAATAGTACTTTAGAAATATTCCAGCTATATTGCAAAATCCACATAATTTGATCTAGTGTGTACACAAAGTACAAGGAAAAAGAAAAAAAAATGAAAAGAAGAAACAAATACTTGCCAATCTTTCACAAAAGAATAGCCACCGAATTCTTTTTTTTTTGAAGGTTGGCAAAAGATGCCAAC
>CAXKVW010001666.1:10000-12500 GCA_964058825.1 Carex arenaria
TGGGGCAGGGCGCGCCACGCAAAGACGCCCGGCCCCCAACCCGTCGGGACTTCGTACACTGCGTTGTGTGTACGCGTGGCTGCATATGCATATGCTTCGGGGCAGGGCGCGCCACGCAAAGACGCCCGGCCCCCAACCCGTCGGGACTTCGTACACTGCGTTGGGTGTACGCGTGGCTGCATATGCATATGCTTCGGGGCAGGGCGCGCCACGCAAAGACGCCCTGCCCCCAACCCGTCGGGACTTCGTACACTGCGTTGTGTGTACGCGTGGCTGCATATGCATATGCTTCGGGGCAGGGCGCGCCACGCAAAGACGCCCTGCCCCCAACCCGTCGGGACTTCGTACACTGCGTTGTGTGTACGCATGGCTGCATATGCATATGCTTCGGGGCAGGGCGCGCCACGCAAAGACGCCCTGCCCCCAACCCGTCGGGACTTCGTACACTGCGTTGTGTGTACGCGTGGCTGCATATGCATATGCTTCGGGGCAGGGCGCGCCACGCAAAGACGCCCTGCACCCAACCCGTCGGGACTTCGTACACTGCATTGTGTGTACGCGTGGCTGCATATGCATATGCTTCGGGGCAGGGCGCGCCACGCAAAGACGCCCTGCCCCCAACCCGTCGGGACTTCGTACACTGCGTTGTGTGTACGCGTGGCTGCATATGCATATGCTTCGGGGCAGGGCGTGCCACGCAAAGACGCCCTGCCCCCAACCCGTCGGGACTTCGTACACTGCGTTGTGTGTACGCGTGGCTGCATATGCATATGCTTCGGGGCAGGGCACGCCACGCAAAGACGCCCTGCCCCCAACCCGTCGGGACTTCGTACACTGCGTTGTGTGTACGCGTGGCTGCATATGCATATGCTTCGGGGCAGGGCGCGCCACGCAAAGACGCCCTGCCCCCAACCCGTCGGGACTTCGTACACTGCGTTGTGTGTACGCGTGGCTGCATATGCATTTGCTTCGGGGCAGGGCGCGCCACGCAAAGACGCCCTGCCCCCAACCCGTCGGGACTTCGTACACTGCGTTGTGTGTACGCGTGGCTGCATATGCATATGCTTCGGGGCAGGGCGCGCCACGCAAAGACGCCCTGCCCCCAACCCGTCGGGACTTCGTACACTGCGTTGTGTGTACGCGTGGCTGCATATGCATATGCTTCCGGGCAGGGCTCGCCACGCAAAGACGCCCTGCCCCCAACCTGTCGGGACTTCGTACACTGCGTTGTGTGTACGCGTGGCTGCATATGCATATGCTTCCGAGCAGGGCGCGCCACGCAAAGACGCCCTGCCCCCAACCAGTCGGGACTTTCGGTTACTTCGGGCCATTTTTCGGCTGCTTCGGGCCATTTTTCGGCTGCTTCGGGACATTTTTCGGCTGCTTCGGGCCATTTTTCGGCTACTTCGGCTACATTTTGGCTACTTCAGGCTACATTTCGGCTACTTCGGGGACTTTCGGCTACTTCGGGCCATTTTTTGGCTACGTCAGGGACTTTCGGCTACTTCGGGCCATTTTTCGGCTACTTCGGCTACATTTCGGCTACTTCGGGCTACATTTCAGCTACTTCGGGTACTTTCAGCTACTTCGGGCCATTTTTCGGCTACCTCGGGCAATTTTTCAGCTACTTCGGCCACTTTTCGGCTACTTCGGGTCCTTTTTCGGCTACTTCGGGCACTTTCGGCTACTTCGGGCCATTTTTCAGCTATCTCAGGCAATTTTTCGGCTACTTCGGGCACCTATCGGCTACTTCGGGCACTTTTCGGCTACTTTCGGCTACTTCGGGTCATTTTTCGGCTACTTCGGGTCATTTTTCGTCTACTTCGGGCCATGTACACTCCCGTGCGTGTACCTCAGGGGCCATGTACACCACCCGGCCTGCACATGGAGGGGCACCCTTTCCGAAAATCCTTGCCCCCTAATAGGGAATATGCATTTTGGGTCTCCAGCCACGCCCAGGGTTACCACCCCCTGGAAATCCCCCAGGTTTCCCCCCCATTTTACTTAGAAGTGCTAACGCTAAGGGCGCTACTGCACCAACGCTACTTCGGGCCATTTTTCGGCTACTTCGGGCCATTTTTCGGCTACTTCGGGCCATTTTTCGGCTACTTCGGGCCATTTTTCGGCTACTTCGGGCTACTTTTCAGCTACTTCGGGCCATTGTCCGGCTACTTCGGGCACTTTCGGCTACTTCGGGTCATTTTTCGGCTACTTCGGGCCATTTTTCGGCTACTTCGGGCACTTTTCGGCTACTTCGGGGCACTTTTCGGCTACTTCGGGCCACTTTTCGGCTACTTCAGGCTACTTTTTGGCTACTTCGGGATACTTTCAGGCTACTTCGGGGCATTTTCCGGCTACTTCGGGCACTTTCCGCTACTTCGGGTCATTTTTCGGCTACTTCTGGCCAATTTTCGGCTACTTCGGGCCATTTTCGGCTACTTCGGGCCTTTTTTCGGCTACTTCGACTACATTTTGGCTACTTCGGGCTACATTTCGGCTA
>CAXKVW010001666.1:22500-27500 GCA_964058825.1 Carex arenaria
GCCCCCAATCCGTCGGGACATCGTACACTGCGTTGTGTGTACGCGTGGCTGCATATGCATATGCTTCGGGGCAGGGCGCGCCACGCAAAGACGCCCTGCCCCCAACCCGTCGGGACATCGTACACTGCGTTGTGTGTACGCGTGGCTGCATATGCATATGCTTCGGGGCAGGGCGCGCCACGCAAAGACGCCCTGCCCCCAACCCGTCGGGACTTCGTACACTGCGTTGTGTGTACGCATGGCTGCATATGCATATGCTTCGGGGCAGGGCGCGCCACGCAAAGACGCCCTGCCCCCAACCCGTCGGGACTTCGTACACTGCGTTGTGTGTACGCGTGGCTGCATATGCATATGCTTCGGGGCAGGGCGCGCCACGCAAAGACGCCCGGCCCCCAACCCGTCGGGACTTCGTACACTGCGTTGGGTGTACGCGTGGCTGCATATGCATATGCTTCGGGGCAGGGCGCGCCACGCAAAGACGCCCTGCCCCCAACCCGTCGGGACTTCGTACACTGCGTTGTGTGTACGCGTGGCTGCATATGCATATGCTTCGGGGCAGGGCGCGCCACGCAAAGACGCCCTGCCCCCAACCCGTCGGGACTTCGTACACTGCATTGTGTGTACGCGTGGCTGCATATGCATATGCTTCGGGGCAGGGCGCGCCACGCAAAGACGCCCTGCCCCCAACCCGTCGGGACTTCGTACACTGCGTTGGGTGTACGCGTGGCTGCATATGCATATGCTTCGGGGCAGGGCGCGCCACGCAAAGACGCCCTGCCCCCAACCCGTCGGGACTTCGTACACTGCGTTGTGTGTACGCGTGGCTGCATATGCATATGCTTCGGGGCAGGGCGCGCCACGCAAAGACGCCCTGCCCCCAACCCGTCGGGACTTCGTACACTGCATTGTGTGTACGCGTGGCTGCATATGCATATGCTTCGGGGCAGGGCGCGCCACGCAAAGACGCCCTGCCCCCAACCCGTCGGGACTTCGTACACTGCGTTGTGTGTACGCGTGGCTGCATATGCATATGCTTCGGGGCAGGGCGCGCCACGCAAAGACGCCCTGCCCCCAACCCGTCGGGACTTCGTACACTGCGTTGTGTGTACGCGTGGCTGCATATGCATATGCTTCGGGGCAGGGCACGCCACGCAAAGACGCCCTGCCCCCAACCCGTCGGGACTTCGTACACTGCGTTGTGTGTACGCGTGGCTGCATATGCATATGCTTCGGGGCAGGGCGCGCCACGCAAAGACGCCCTGCCCCCAACCCGTCGGGACTTCGTACACTGCGTTGTGTGTACGCGTGGCTGCATATGCATTTGCTTCGGGGCAGGGCGCGCCACGCAAAGACGCCCTGCCCCCAACCCGTCGGGACTTCGTACACTGCGTTGTGTGTACGCGTGGCTGCATATGCATATGCTTCGGGGCAGGGCGCGCCACGCAAAGACGCCCTGCCCCCAACCCGTCGGGACTTCGTACACTGCGTTGTGTGTACGCGTGGCTGCATATGCATATGCTTCCGGGCAGGGCTCGCCACGCAAAGACGCCCTGCCCCCAACCTGTCGGGACTTCGTACACTGCGTTGTGTGTACGCGTGGCTGCATATGCATATGCTTCCGAGCAGGGCGCGCCACGCAAAGACGCCCTGCCCCCAACCAGTCGGGACTTTCGGTTACTTCGGGCCATTTTTCGGCTGCTTCGGGCCATTTTTCGGCTGCTTCGGGACATTTTTCGGCTGCTTCGGGCCATTTTTCGGCTACTTCGGCTACATTTTGGCTACTTCAGGCTACATTTCGGCTACTTCGGGGACTTTCGGCTACTTTGGGCCATTTTTTGGCTACGTCAGGGACTTTCGGCTACTTCGGGCCATTTTTCGGCTACTTCGGCTACATTTCGGCTACTTCGGGCTACATTTCAGCTACTTCGGGTACTTTCAGCTACTTCGGGCCATTTTTCGGCTACCTCGGGCAATTTTTCAGCTACTTCGGCCACTTTTCGGCTACTTCGGGTCCTTTTTCGGCTACTTCGGGCACTTTCGGCTACTTCGGGCCATTTTTCAGCTATCTCAGGCAATTTTTCGGCTACTTCGGGCACCTATCGGCTACTTCGGGCACTTTTCGGCTACTTTCGGCTACTTCGGGTCATTTTTCGGCTACTTCGGGTCATTTTTCGTCTACTTCGGGCCATGTACACTCCCGTGCGTGTACCTCAGGGGCCATGTACACCACCCGGCCTGCACATGGAGGGGCACCCTTTCCGAAAATCCTTGCCCCCTAATAGGGAATATGCATTTTGGGTCTCCAGCCACGCCCAGGGTTACCACCCCCTGGAAATCCCCCAGGTTTCCCCCCCATTTTACTTAGAAGTGCTAACGCTAAGGGCGCTACTGCACCAACGCTACTTCGGGCCATTTTTCGGCTACTTCGGGCCATTTTTCGGCTACTTCGGGCCATTTTTCGGCTACTTCGGGCCATTTTTCGGCTACTTCGGGCTACTTTTCAGCTACTTCGGGCCATTGTCCGGCTACTTCGGGCACTTTCGGCTACTTCGGGTCATTTTTCGGCTACTTCGGGCCATTTTTCGGCTACTTCGGGCACTTTTCGGCTACTTCGGGGCACTTTTCGGCTACTTCGGGCCACTTTTCGGCTACTTCAGGCTACTTTTTGGCTACTTCGGGATACTTTCAGGCTACTTCGGGGCATTTTCCGGCTACTTCGGGCACTTTCCGCTACTTCGGGTCATTTTTCGGCTACTTCTGGCCAATTTTCGGCTACTTCGGGCCATTTTCGGCTACTTCGGGCCTTTTTTCGGCTACTTCGACTACATTTTGGCTACTTCGGGCTACATTTCGGCTACTTCGGCTACATTTGGGCTACTTCGGCTACATTTTAGCTACTTCGGGGTACATTTCAGCTAATTCGGGGCCATTTTTCGGCTACTTCGGGCAATTTTCGGCTACTTCGGGCCAATTTTCGGCTACTACGGCTACATTTCGGCTACTTCGGGCTACATTTCGGCTACTTCGGGCACTTTCAGCTACGTCAAGTCATTTTTCGGCTACTTCGGGCACTTTCGGCTACTTCGGGCCATTTTTCGGCTACTTCGGGCAATTTTCGGCTACTTCGGGCAATTTTCGGCTACTTCGGTCCATTTTTTGGCTACTTCGGGCCATTTTCCGTCTACTACGGGCACTTTCGGCTACTTCGGGTCATTTTTTGGCTACTTCGGGTCATTTTTCGGCTACTTCGGGCACTTTTCGGCTATTTCGGGCCATTTTTCGGCTACTTCAGGCCACCTTTCGGCTACTTCGGGCCATTTTCCGGCTACTTCGGGCACTTTCAGCTACTTCGGGCCATTTTTCGGCTACTTCGGCTACATTTTGGCTACTTCGGCTACATTTTGGCTACTTCGGGCTACATTTCGGCTACTTCGGGCTACATTTCGGCTACTTCGGGCCATTTTTTTGCTACGTCGGGGACTTTCGGCTACTTCGGGCTATATTTCGGCTACTTCGGGCCATTTTTCGGCTACTTCGGGGCAATTTTCGGCTACTTCGGAGCAATTTTCGGCTACTTCGGGCCAATTTTCGGCTACTTCGGCTACATTTCAGCTACTTCGGGCTACATTTCGGCTACTTGGGGCACTTTCAGCTACGTCAGGTCATTTTTCGGCTACTTCGGGCACTTTCGGCTACTTGGGGACATTTTTCGGCTACTTCGGGCAATTTTCGGCTACTTCGGGCCATTTTTCGGCTACTTCGGGCTACTTCTCGGCTACTTCGGGCACTTTTCGGCTACTTCGGGCCATTTCTCGGCTACTTCGGGCTACTTTTTGGCTACTTCGATCCATTTTCCGGCTACTTTGGGCACTTTCGGCTACTTCGGGCACTTTCGGCTACTTCGGGTCATTTTTCGGCTACTTCGGCTACATTTCGGCTACTTCGGGCTACATTTCGGCTACTTCGGGCTACATTTCGGCTACTTCGGGGACTTTTGGCTACTTCTGGCCATTTTTTTGCTACGTCGGGAACTTTCGGCTACTTCGGGCCATTTTTCGGCTACTTCGGGCCAATTTTCGGCTAGTTCGGCTACATTTCGGCTACTTCGGGCTACATTTCGGCTACTTCGGGCTACATTTCGGCTACTTTGGGCCATGTACACTCCCATTTGTGCACATGAGGGGGCACCCTTCTTGAAAATCTTGCCCCCCTAATAGGGAATATGCATTTTTAGGCTCTAGCCACCCCTTGGGTTACCACCCCCTCCAAATCCCCCATGTTAAAAATAAGGGTGTTGAACTATTTTTTTACCCGATTTTTCGACCGGTTTCACTTCTTATCCAATTTTTTTTTTAAATTTCAAATTTTTTGAAAATTTCAAATTTTTTCGAATTTCAAATTTTTTCGGAAATCAATTTTTTTCAAATTTCAATTTTTTTCTAATTTCAAAATTTTTCAAATTTCAAAATTTTCAAATTTCAAAATTTTTCTCGAATTTCAAAATTTTTAATTTTTTCGTGGCAACCCCGGCTCGGACTCCCGCTGCACCGACGCTGGGGGCTGTCAGCACCGACGCTGGGGCTGTCCGCACTAACGCTGGGGGCTGTCACACTAACGCTGGGTGCTGTCAGCCCCGACGCTGGGGCTGTCAGCACTGACGCTGGGCGCTGTCAGCACCGACGCTGGGGCTATCAGCACCGACGCTGGGGCTTCCCAGATTTTTTCCCCGTTTTTTTTTTGTTCACTTCAAATTTTTTTGAAATTTCAATTTTTTTCAAATTTCAAATTTTTTTCAAAGCTCAATTTTTTTTTTCGTGGCAAACCCGGGTCGGACTATCGCTGCACCGACGCTGGGGGCTGTCAGCACTAACGCTGGGGGCTGTCAACCTAACGCTGGGCGCTGTCAGCCCCGACGTTGGGGGCTGTCACACTAACGCTTGGCGCTGTCAGCCCCGACGCTGGGGCTGTCAGCGCTAACGCTGGGGGCTGTCAGCACCGAC
>CAXKVW010001667.1:0-28563 GCA_964058825.1 Carex arenaria
CCATCACAGCTCGGAATAGTGCCGCTAATTCCAATTTTAAATGTGCGCCGCTATTCTCACAAGGGGAGCAGAACGCGGGGAAGAGAAGTCTTGGACAACGCTAACCTCCGCCGAATTCGCATCCTCTGAGATATCTCAAACTTTGAATGACTTTAGGAAAAATCTTAACCGTTTAAATAATTTTGCACGAATCTCAAAGTATAATACTGGCCCCCGCGCTTTCCCCGAATAGGCACCGGACACGTCGGTCACGGAAAAATTGAGATATCTCAGAGGATACACACTCACCTCAGCCTGGGTGCGTATCCTCTGAGATATCTCAATTTTTCCGTGACCGATGTGTCCGGTGCCTATTCGGGGGAACGTGGGGGGTCGTTAGTATTTGAACTTTGAGATTCGTGCAGAACGCATTTGAACGATTGAGATATTCCAAAAAGTCACGCAAAGTTTGAGATATCTCAGAGGATGTGAATTCGTACACTTATCGTCACTGTTTTCCTTGTTATGTCTTCTTCCTGGCTTCCTGCTGCCGCTTCTGTCTGACAAAAATCTCAGGATCCTCCGTCGGAGCAGCTTACCAATGGTCTCTGGAAGCATTTTTGAGGCCATTTTGCTCTCCCTTGTCTCACTTCTCACTTTTTTATCCTACTCCAGCGGGTCTTCTCCCTGCTCAACAACTTATCAGGTACTTTCGAACTACTTTATAAAATCTCAGCTCAAATCTCATTTAATGTACTTTGCGTGGATTTTATCTCAAATGTATAGTTGGTTAATTGCTTAATTGAGACTTAGAATGTAGTAATTTTTGGTTGTGCTCCTGCTTTCCATGTCATGCAAGCTTTTGTTCTATAATTTTTTTCCAAATTTCAAGCTCAAATCATGAAATATATCCCTGGTAAAATTGCTTGTATATAAATGTAAGATCTTGTGTTGGGACCAAACAAGTGATGACACTATAAAGCATGAAAAGAACCCTGAACCGACAACTAAAAATCCAAAATTATATTCCACGTGACTGTAGGGAAATTCTCAGCATTTCTGGATTAAAAATGATAGATTTTGCAAAGATGGTGTACCCTTTCAAATTATTGGTGGTGACATGCACTATTTTCGTATAATGCCTGAGGTACTGTATGATTTATCAGAAACTTCTTTATTTTTTTTTTCTTTCTTTACAAAATTATTTCATCTGATATTGTTACCGATAATATTGGTAGTTAGAGTGGTTTTGGTTTTGTGCCAGTACACAAAACTAAGGCAATACTGGGCAAAAGTTAACTTCCTAGTTGTTTAATTTGTTCTTTGTTAATTTAGTACTGGAAAGATAGGCTATTAAGAGCAAAGGCATTGGGCTTGAACACAATTCAGACATATGTACCTTGGAACATACACGAGCCACAACCCCTAAAATATACATTTGATGGCTTTGCAAATCTTGAGGCATATATTCAACTTGCACATGAATTAGGGTTTCTCATCATGCTCCGAGCTGGACCGTACATTTGTGGAGGTTAGTGTCTCACTATTAATTTTACCATGGTCGTTCTTCCACATTAAGGAGATATAATAGAACCAGACGAATGAGGGTGTTGATGATGTTGCATATATGAATTAACCCTCTTTATGGAGTATAGATTTGCTCATCGTCCTCTTCTTCCACAATAATTATTGATAATTATTACAACTTCATATATAACTAATCCTTTTAATATCTAATTTGATATTTTTTGTAAACTACAGAATGGGACTTGGGTGGTTTTCCTGCATGGCTGCTTTCTATTGAACCAGCACTTGAGCTGAGATCGTCAGACTCTACATACCTTTCTTTGGTATTTTCTCTGGATCTTTAACCTTTATTGTTGATGTTGGGTAAAATGCTAACTGCTAAGATTTCAGTGGACACCTCAGTTTTGACTATGCTTTACAGATGTAGTTACAAGTTAGTAATGATTTGATAGGTTTTATGAAAAATGGAACTAATATCATTTTAACTTTTTTAGTGTACTGATTTAATAGGTTGAGAGATGGTGGGAAGTTTTACTTCCAAAAATGGCGCCTCTATTATACCAAAATGGCGGACCGATAATAATGGTCCAGGCAAGTTGATACTAATTTATCTTTGGATCGAATTAAATTTCACCATTATCAATACCGGCCATTAATCAATATATTTAGCAAACTTTTATAGGTTGAGAACGAATATGGATCCTTCGGATCTGACAAGAATTATCTTCGACACCTCGCGAAACTGGCCAGAAAGCACCTTGGAAGTGAAGTTATATTGTATACAGTCTCTTCTCTCACAAACAAACACACAGAAAAAAAATCTTACAGGAATTATTGATTATTGTTATATTTTGGATCTAGGTATACCACAGATGGGGCAGGAGATGCCACATTAAGCAATGGTGCTATTCCTGGGGACGGTGTTTATGCTGGTATTACTTTTGTGATGTGTATTCTGGTATTATGTTTATGATAGCACTGCATTCTTTTCGTTCTTGTCTTATTTCACAATTGAGTGTACAAAGAGGGAATCTGATGAAATAGAGGCCAAACTGAGTCCTAGTTGATGCTTGTGCTATTGAATTTGATTCACTCCAACTGATTTTGCATCCTCTGGAAGAAATATTAGATGGATTTAATTTTGTATATGGTGTCATATAAACGTTTGTGTATTCTTTATTGCTTCTACTAGCGGTTGATTTTGATACATTGTCAAATTCGTCAATTGAATTCGAGATTCAAAAGAAGTATAATTTGCCGGGGAAATCACCTCCCCTCTCATCGTAAGTAAATAGTTCTCACTGATTTTTGAATATTTTTTTTAAAATGAAGTACAATTTAGATTTTGTTTTCTTTCCTTGGGTAGGGAATTCTATACTGGATGGCTAACACATTGGGGAGAGAAACTTGCAACTACAGATGCCTCCAGTACATCTGCCGCACTGGACAAGATCTTGTCCAAAAATGGTTCTGCCGTCCTCTATGTACATAACACTTTTTTTTAGTGGGTAAATCTGGTACTTGTGGTTTAATTGGGGTGATTATATAATGCAAATCAATTCTGACTTTTATATATTGTTGAATTTATTGACAGATGGCCCATGGTGGCACAAATTTCGGATTTTTTAGTGGAGCCAATACTGATTCAGATGACGAATCTGCTTACAAGCCTGACCTTACATCTTATGATTATGTGAGTATTTATCCAGAGTTTCTTTATTGCTGATTAGACCCAATTTAAGATGTTGCTTGCAGATATGATCTCTCATTTCATTGTCTCAATTCAAATCCACAGCTCTTTTGGATTGTTTACAATGATACATTGATACTTAATCATTGAATTCATGGTTAACTTAAACAAAAATAATACTACATTTAAATTCAGAGATCTGTTCTGTACAATTCCTTGTCAACGTAGAATCCAGCATTTAAATTTGCTTTGTTTGCTCTTAAGAAAAAATTAAGCTTGATAGTTATGGGGGCAAAAATGGTTCATACATAAATTTTGTACAATATGATCACCCTAAGCTATCAAGGTGCTAGTTTCTAAGTATCTTAAGAATATTGAATCTTAGTTTCAAATATTAGAAGTATTGGTTGCAATTATCATTTTTTCCAAATGCTTTCTAATATTAATAGTTATCATAACATTGTTGTTGAAAATGTTTTTTATTTGGTTTATTTAGGATGCACCAATTAAGGAGTATGGTGATGTGAACAATGCAAAATACAAAGGTATGTGGAAATATAGTTTAAATCTTCTCATGTTAGCTGAGAAAAAAAAGAAGCATTAGTTCAGTTCTAACAATTCTTTTTCCTTTTGTTCAAATAAGTTGCCTCAAAGGACCACCATTCATTTCTAGAAACATACTTATAAATATGTACTGAATCCATCTTTTGGTTGAAAAGCAGAATTGAGGAAAGTAATTCGTAAATATGCTGCGGCTCCTCTTCCTTCGTTTCCTTCTAACATTTTAAGAGAAGCTTACGGCATTGTAAAATTAAACAAGATTTTTTCTCTATTTGAGGCGCTTCATTTGCTTTCTAATCCAACAAAGACAGTCACAAGCGAAAATCCTTTACCCATGGAATTAGTCGGCCAGGTACATTAGTTATGTCCTATAGTATTTCCCTACCTTAAAAGATTGCTTATCATACCATATGGTAAGCAATATTAATCCTTGGTTGTGAGTTTTGTTATTTGTACCAGATGTATGGATTTATGTTATATGTATCGGAGTACACACAAAAGAAAGGCAAGAGCACTCTCTCCATTTCAAAGGTTGACATTTTTTTTGGTCTTTTTCAAATTTAGAATTTCTTTCTTTAAGGTATGAACTATGAAATTTTAAACTAAATTTGTCATGAATTGTAGATTCATGATAGAGCTCAGGTGTTTGTGTCTTGTTCAGAAGGTGATAAATCAAATCCAAATTTTGTTGGTGTAATCGAGAGATGGAATAAGAGAAAACCATTATCTGTACCTTACCTAGGTTGTTCATCTAACGTTACCTTGTTTATCTTGGTAAGTATTTCTCCTTTTACAGAAATGGCCATGCGAGGTTAACTCTTTTCAAGTAGTTTATGGTTTCTATGGGAAAAAGGAAAACTGATAGTATATTGCCCTTTTACTTGTTGAAATTTGCAGGTGGAGAATATGGGCCGTGTTAACTATGGGAGTTATATCTATGATAGGAAGGTAATTTGTTTCAATATTGGAGATTACAGATGTTTTGCAGAAAACATCCGTTTGCTGTACATTTTTGTTGAGATACCATAACTTTTGGTATTTGTCAAAGAGCTAGCTTTTTTTAAATGCAAAAAACATATAAGAAAATAATCTATTAATATAGAATTCTTGTACAATTCACCCTCTCCATATTTTGGGGGGGGGGGGGGTTAAAATAGAGTACTAATAATTTATTGGCCCAAGTGAGTCTAAATTGGTGAGCTACATGTTTGTAAATCTAGGTTCTTTGCTCATTTTTAAGTATAGATGTTTTCTGTAAGTTCCGCCAATCGTGGCCGTTTTATGCAAATGCTGATAAATTAAGGTGTTTCATTTCTCCTTGCAAGATCCCTAGAGTTTCTAGAAGGATTTAATTTTTAAATTTCATAATTTTCATTCTCTTTTTCAGGGAATTTTGTCTACTGTGCAAATAGACAACCTTACAGTACCAAGGTGGAAAATGTATCCTATACAATTGGACCACTTAAGCAAACTCATCAAAAGTGGTTTCACAAAAAAATTTGCATATGCAACAGATGACAACATTTTCCTCGTGAGAGATATGAAAAATTACCTTGGCAATTACAGACATCGTCATAAAGGTTTTCTATAATTAGATGATAACCTTTCAATTTAATTCTTCTGCTTAAAATTATTCCAATGAAAATCTATAATTTTGTCTTACTGGTTGCTAATATGATCTTTTACAGACTCTAATTCGAGGAGCCCGGCATTTTACGAAGGGCATTTCAACATAAATTCGACAAGCATGAGGAAGGATACATTTCTCTCTTTTCATGGCTTGAATAAAGGGGTTGCTTTTGTAAACAACTTCAATATTGGGAGATTCTGGCCGGTAAAATTCTCGAATTTGATCTTTTTAAAGAATTTTCTCAATCATTTGGTTGTTTTTCCTGGGTTTTCACTTGCATTCACTATTTAGGAGATGATATATAGTAGCTAACACTATATTGAGATTCTATGATGGACTCCTGGAGAATTTCCTTTTATTATGCAAGAGTGATTGTTTTCCCTGTGCTTAATTTATCTTGGATAAATTTACTACAAATATTTTGTTGAATTTGCAGAAAGTGGGCCCACAATGCACTCTATATGTGCCAGCGCCAATACTCAAGCAAGGACTAAACACTGTGGTATGCCTGTGAATCACCTTCTTTTAAATTCATTTATTTTTGTGACGTTTATTTGGGATTGAATATGTCATCATGAAATTTGGCTTTTGTAGGTCATATTCGAGCTCGACTCTGCAAACTCGGATCTCACAGTTGAGTTTGTTTCTGACCCAGATTTTAGTTGCGGATTGAACAAGTTCCATGAAAAATGATACTGCATTTTTGCACTTCATTCCTATTCAATTTAAAATGAGGAGGGATCAGTATACTGCCTCTTGGTGGCAAAGTATACAACTAACTTGTAAAAATAAAATTTACAAGTCAAATGACTAACAAAGAGCATACTATTTAATAAATCAGAATTCATTCTTATAAGTCAGCCGATGTAGACTATGGTGCATTGATTTTGATTCTTCCAAGACTTATAATAGTTGCATCAAATGTGATAATTAATTAAATATATATCATTGTTTTGGATTTGTGGTCTGACTTGTAAATTTGACGTTATAAATTAAGATATTCGGTGACACCAAGAGTCATGGAACCTGTGTGAAACAATGGTAAATATTTTGTTGTAATTTTGCATAGTTTTGGAGATGCTTTTGTGACAGTACATTTTTTCTGATAATTGAAAACATTTGTACATCTCTTGGAAAGGAATGCAAAGGTAAAGGGATGGTTGCAATCAAGCGACAAACTCGAAGGTTTAAAATTTCATAGTTCATACCTGAGCTCTATCATGAATCCACAATTTGTGTCTTGTTGTTTCTGAAATTTTAAGATTGTTCTGAGAATTCTGAAATTTTTTAATGTGCGGCGTTAGAATTGCAGGAGTTCAAACAGTCAAGAATAAGACTAGGCATTCTATTTATGGAATCAAATCTGCTGCGATCCGAAAATCCCTACAATTCCCTGCGATTCCAAATCTCCATTAACTTTTTGGAATGCACAAATCTCAAGAAAAGTTATTTTTATGCACAAATCTCAAAACATATGAAGGGTGGGATTTGGAATCGCAGAGAATCGCAGCGATTTTTAGATCGCAGCAGATTTAATTCCTCTATTTATAGGTGCACAAGGGGTGTCGTTTTTAAGTTTTTTTTTTTTCCTGCTGGTGCGTGGTTTTCGGCTTTTCGCTGGTTAGGCAGTCCAAAATTGACTTGCGAGCGATTCTAATGGGTAAATCTAAAACAACTCAAATTTGATATATATACCATTCAAACAAAATTTATACTTTGGTTCGATGAGTGTAGTGATCATTGGATTGCATTAAGATTTGTGCCAACTATATTGAAATTCGTGCAAGTCTATTTCTTTTTTTGTGTGCATAGATCTTAATGCTAATTGTACGGTGATAAAAACTAATTGAACCTAAAAGTAGGTCCGATGTCCATCGGACCTACTTCTATCTCGCTTATGTGATCTAAAAAATATATAGAATATAATAGAGAACAAAGCAATACATCATATATAAGATTGAAAGTCCTCTTATTTGATTTTTTTTTTTTGTTGGTATTTAATGTAGTTATACCGACATTTGCTTTCTAGAATAAACAATGTACATTGGATCTGAACGTCCTGGGTTCGGTGAGATGTCTACTGCCTACAAAAAAAATAAACAAAGAACAAAATTATCCACACTGCATATATCCTGATAGCAAATATTAGTTCAACCAAAATTCCAAAAGTCATGGGGAAATTTCATATATAGCACTGCGGGTATAACTAGAATGTTTGTAAGCTCACCGACTCTTTGATGAGCTTAACTCTAAAACTTATCGGATTGATTTCAAACAACAATCCAAACCGTTACAACCGATCTATTTCACGAGTGTTGTGTTTACATGTCAAATTTATAAATTTTTTAATTAATTTAATTATAAAATCAAGTGGTAAAAAAAGAAAATTAAATTTTTAAATCATTTTTTGACCGGCTTTATACTAAATTAATTTGAAAATTTATAAATTTGACATGTAAACACAACACTCGTGAAATAGATCGGTTTGGAGTTGGTGAGCTTAAGAGCTCTCTAGTTATACTCGTAGCACTGCAATATATTCAAAATATCACAAGCACAATCAAAGAATATCTTACAAAATAAAATAAAAATTAACATGCCCCCACAAGACATGAAACACATCTTGTAAGCCCCTCTTGTCCCTGTTTACTTCTAAAATTGCAAACTATGGTTCTGTAACATTTTCTTCTATAGTAACAGTCAAAACTGAGGTAACTTGATGCTATGAATGACAGTTATGAAGTTTATGCAATATTTTTATTTTTTGGAGGGTTCACATGATATTTTTCTCCTATTACAACAGGAAAAGTGAGTGACACCTCTTGTTTTGCAATACATTATTTTATCCTTCTACTTCCATTTTAATATATACTTCTTGTTTTGCAATGCATTTTTTTTCTTCTACATCTATTTTAATATAAAGTACATACCACAGGTGGTTCAAAACCCCCAGCGTAGTGAAAGTAGGAGCCAACAATCCATGCATGATCAACATCACCAGTGGAGGTCCATATAGATACAGCTTTTGTGAAAAATAGTCGATTCGAGAAACTATTTTATAACCATCACACAAGCTAGAATCAAGCATCTACTATTAAAATGTAATAGGGGTGGCAACAGACCATTGTCAGGTTGGATTCTGGTCAGGTCCATATAAAGAAACTGACCCAAACTTCAAATCCTGATGGTCAGAAAATTACCCGGAAACAACCCGCTACCAGATAACTGAAACTTGTAACTGGCCTATCTTACATGACCTGAAACCTGAAATTTTCATCTGGATCACTCAAATTTGACCCAATTTTGGAACCCTGACCCATCAACTCTATGTTTTGGTTGATTTTAATTCATGTACTTCAATTAGTTTGGCTCAAGGCTCACCTGGGTTCAGGGTCTAGTAGGGGTTTGCATTACTCAAACGCAAAAATGTTCTAAGGTTGGGGTGAGGAAGCGTTTCTTGTATTTGTGACACATGTAGAGAATAGTACACATTAATTACCTCATTATTGCAAGACCTGATGGTTTGAGTATTCTTTGCATTTCCTTGAAAACTTCAAGTGGTTTTGCTAAATAGTCTACACTAACCTATAATAAAAAGAGGAAAAAGGAGTTGATTACCCTTTTATGTATTAACAATAACAAGGGATACAAGACTACAAGTACCGCTTTTCTCCCCCAAAAAATAAAAACAAAGTAAATAAGAAAAGGAGACCTAAAAGAAAGTGTTAATTTTGATTGAAGGTGGACACCACATGAACCTACAAAATATTCCTGAACTATGATAAACAAGGTAATCACGTATCCTAGTTCAATATTCATTTACAAAAGAAGTAAGCTTTCAACATTTTCTGGGTTTGAATACAATGTTACAAGCTAAAACCAAATTAAGTTCAGTGGAAAATAGATCATACCACATTGGTAATTACATCAAAAGTGTTGTCTTCAAATGGCAGCTTTGGATTCACATTTAGATCTTGCACTATATACTCTGTCAAAACCTACAAAATACAAATCAAAAGTAGTTACACTTCCTTTTATTTTACTTCTATATAAAATCAAGCTTCAAGAAAAAGAGAGCTACAGCAAGAGTACCGGGTTTCTCTTGAGTTCCTCTTCATTCATGCCCATTCCTACAACTCTCTCTTGCTTATAACCCGCAGGAAAATGGCTCACCTTCATTGATTACATAGAATAAGAAAATTAGAGGAAAAGGAAAGGAGAGAAGAAATAAAAAAAAAATGGGTAAGTCTGACGTATATTTTTAGTTGGTACTTCCAACTCTTATGGTATATGTATTTGAAAAATATCATTCAAATTATAAAAACTAAAAATAAAGACGTGCTCTTAACTATTCATACAGGGTGCATTATCATATCTGAGTCAATTTAGAATTTGATTGGTCATTCATCGTAAAGTCATTAAAACTCCACCATCAAATATTTTAAAGTGTTTGATGGAAGGTTAATTAAACGTCTTACAAATTGACACAAATTTGATGTCCTATCTAACACATCGACGACTTTATATTTCTAAATTAAATAATATTTAAATTTGTAGTATAAGAGTTGGGTATACCACGAAAGTTGAATGTCCGCTAAAATTACCAAAAAGAAATAAAAAAGATTATCGGGGTACAAAAGAAAATTAGCATACCCAGCTGCTACACAAATCCAACATGGCAACTCCAGGAGTGTTGCTAGGAGGAAAAACCTTCGAATAGTAGTCAGTAAGAGCTCTTATTGCCGGGTCGTCAATGTGTGTAACAAATCGAGGCTCATTATAAAAGATCAAGTCGGAAGATCTAAAAATTAAAAAATTGCTAAGGTCACAAAAATACTTCTATGGTTGAGTTCCAAAAACACAAACTACAAATAATGGAATTCAATGTTACATATAAATAAGCAAATATCAATGACCCGCAAATTTTGAAGAGTCAAAATATCAGAATCTTATCTGGGGGTTTAAAAACCCAAACCCTATCCAGCCCAACAAATTGCACAATCCATAGACTTGGAATAAAAAACTACCATAACTTGTATTAGCTGGGCCAAAAATATGATTCGATGATTTGCAAATTCAACCAAAAGGATTCACCAGAACTGAGATTTAATCCAATTTTATACTTTGAGAAAGCACAACTGACCCTAGTTGAACCGAATATGGAAATAACAAGAAGCAGAAATGACCCAAAGTTATAGGAATTTGAGTCCTCTGAGATATCTCAAACTTTTGAGTGTTTTTTGGAAAATCTCAACCATTCAAATAAGTTCTGCACTAATCTCAAAGCACAAATAATATTGCCCCCCTGCACAATCCACGGTGTGTACACATCGGTCACGCAAAATTTGAGATATCTCAGAGGATACGCACTCAATTTATAGAGCCTAGAGGATTCACAACAGAAAAGTAAGCAGCTACCCCTATTTGCCCTTGCTAGAATCCAAACTGACAAGCCACTTTGCCGCCTCTAAATCTGGAGTAATCGAAAACACAAAGAGGAAAAGTGCAATAAAATAAATGCAAACCAGGAAAGGTAAGAAGGGAGAGAGTACTCATCGAAGCGGCTGAAATCTTCATCCTTGAACGGAAATTTCTCAGGCCAGTCCACATTCTTTAGTATCTATATTTAACAAATTACCAAAAAAAAAATGTTCGTTATGTTACTAAATTGGAATTAGACAGCCTTTACAAAAACATGTTTAGCTGTTGAATTAATACACAAACTCTTAGTCTTTCAAAACCCTTTTCCTACTCAAAAGAACTTCAAAAAGGCAATTGATTGAGTAGAAATCAGAGTACTTAAGCTTATTAAGCCCCTTGGTAATGTTTTCTTAATAGCATTTCTTTATAACTTGACCACCTGACCTATGTAACCTAACACTATGAGATGAAACCACCAGAACCTGATTTGATGGAGCACAAATGGACCGCCAAAACCAAATTCAGTCATAAAATGAAAGGACCTAAACGCAATTGGACTCAACCTGAGTCAAACCCTACCAATCCGATTTCTTTGCTGCTACTATGTAAATGTGAACAAATTATCAGGGTAAACCTCTAAAATTCACGATAAAAATCTTAAAAAATTCTATGAAGTAAAAACCTGTTCAACAGGAGACACATCCTGCCTGGGTCGAGCTGATGCCACAAGAGATCGGCCTACTCCACCACTTCCAGACGCCATTCTCACGAGCTGATCGATGAAGGAAGCACCGATTCCGAGAAACACACGGCGATTGGCCACACTCGAACTCGATCCCCGTCTGAAGCTTGTGGAAGCGCAGCAAGAGTAAGAGCGAAGAAGGAGAGGAAGTCTTCCAGTGCGGCTCTTAGTAAAAGAAGTAAGAAGAGATGGAGATGCAATGGATGCCATTCTAGTAAATTTTTCTTTCTACTTTTGATTTTGATTTGTTATATAGTTGCCTCCGCCTCGTGACATTTTGGGAGGGATTGGATTTGGAGGTGCATCGTGGCGTTTCGCGCGCCACAATCCACAAAGAGACGAACAATCTGGATCGTATATTCGTATGTCGTATCCGTTTCTCTTTAGATCTTGACCGACCGATCAGAATACGGATAACTTTAATATTCGTGTTGATTCTGATCGAACGATGCAGGATAGCTGGATAGCCGGATCCTGTCCGATTTTGATGGAACGGTTCCAATCGGTTTAAGTTGAACTTTTTTTAGTTGCCATCTTAATATTTCAAAATTCTGACCTCACATTCATTTTTTAAAATTTCAATCTTACAATTCACGCAAATTCTGTGTGAAAGTTATTATTTATTTTTGGAAAAATGGGTTCCACGCAGATTGAATTTGAGTGGAAGTTAATTTAAAAAAAAAAAAAAAAAATGGATTCCACACAGTCTGGATCTGCGTAGATTTTCTTTTTTGGAAAATATTTAATTCACGATGCAAGGTATAAAATAACATAAAAAAATTGAAAAAAAATCTCCATATATTAGTACTTAATATTTATTAAAATAGGAGGGTTCAAATGCACCATGAATTATGTTTTCAGAGTTCAAATGGTTCAAATGGTTCAAATGCACCATGAATAGGATGTGCTCCAATATGCTCCACATCCTTTATCTATGTTTTTAGAGTCTGAACAGTCGATTCGAACCGCTCAACATGATCTTCATAATAAAATATGTTTGGAGACCAAATTTTATATTTTTTAGAATTTTTTTACTTTTTTTTTTACAAAGGTATATCTTTTTTATTTTCTTAAAAGTTGGTTCCAACTTCCAACTCATTTAAAAAAAAAAAAATCTACGCAGGTTAACCCATTTTCTAAAAAAAAAATCCACACAAATCCAAATTTTTTTTTTATTAGATTTTGGAAAATAAAAAAAATCCTCTACAAAATTAAGTAGAAACAAACACTTTTACAAATACTTAGCAGCCGGACAAACCTTTTGCGGGCCTTATAAGGCCTTGATTTTATTAAGAAACCTTTTGTGGCCTTTTTGATTTTATGAAATTAGGCAGGATGCATCCTTCTTATAAGGCCTTCATTATCCTCGGTCTATTACTATTAGCACCAAAACCAGAAATATCACAATCGAACAGATAGAAAATGGCTTTCTTTAATAAAAATAAAATTTATTATTTTTTTGCAAATGAACTAGGCTCGGTTTATATGAACACCTTCATCCTTAAATTTTAAAAAATAATTTTTACTGTTTCATGAATGACTTTAATAATTATCTTAAAATTTTTAAATCATTTTCATCCTTGTCATTAATTCTAATTTTAATTTGTAAGATTTATTAATAATTGTTAACATATATTCTTTATCTTTGTAAAAAAAATATTTACATTCTGTAATTGACAATTGGTAGTTTATATTTAAACAACAAAATCTTTTAGGCCAAAGTAGTTTAGTTTCGCAATACTTGATAGGGTGCAAATAGATCAAATAATATTCGACCGTAACTGGATTCGTATTCGAAAATTAGATACGGACATCTAATATCCAAATATCCTCGAGGATACGGATACGGATACGGATATGGTTTTGAATTTTAATTATCCGTATCCAAACAGTAGATATATATAATATATACTGTATAATTTAATATATATTTTGACAATATTTATGTATAAATTTACGGATTCCGATCCGTTTCCGTACGTATCCGTCAAATATCTGATCCGTATCCGAAAAATAAAATCAGATACGGATATAATTTTACCACTATCTGATCTGTTTGCACCCCTAATACTTGAGGACTCAGATTACCAAGTATTTGTTATCTAATTATCGAACTAATATAAATTGTATTTTGTAAGTGATATGTATAATATATTATTATGCAAAAAGTTTTAATTATGCAATTTAAGAGGAGTTCATTTTCGTTGGAGTTGGTCTTCTCTTCAATCGTATGAATTTCATTGAAGAGTTTCAGATAGATTTGGATCGTTGATTTTAAATTGGATGGTACAAATTCAAACTTGATCGTGCATTATGTTCCTGTTCTGTTTGTATCATTCATCTCATGTTTCATATTCATGTTGTTTGATTTCTTTATAGCTCTTCTCCTGTTTGTATCTTTGCTTGCTACCAGCTTTAATAATCCATATATAGTAGACAAACAATGAAACAATAATGGAATGAGTGAATAATAATTTTACACTTTTTAGGATAATGGGTTTGTCTTTTTTCACAATATATAATAATAATAATAACATGTTAACAACTCACTAGTCACCACTCACCACATAATTGCGCATTTTTCTCACCTAACTTCTGATCAGATCTGTGAATTAAGAATAAATAAATCAACCTTAACAATAATATTTTCTCAATTTCATTCCCAATGATCATCAGATTTTTGTAAAATTTGTCTTTACTTTTTAACAAATTGTTCAAATTCAAATGTAATTATAGTCTCTGATTTTATTTATTTATTTATTGTTAAAACCAGAGAAGTGCATTAGAGAGAACAGTCAGAAGCATTTTTTATTTCACATTGTAAATCATTTTATTTATAATCATCACACAGCCTTGCGCATATTTTACCGAGATCATTCATTCCTTGTGACCCGGCACGAGTCCAAACCAATCACAGAATCCAAGCCGTTTATTTCTCGCAGCCTTTCATCGCAACCGTCCTTTCTCCTCGCTTCATTCTTCGCTAAATTTTACAAAGAAAAAAGAAAAGACAAAGAAGACCAGCTTTAGAAATCAACTTTCTTCACAAACCACTCCTAGCTCTCGTCGGATTGTTTGTAACGATATACATGTAGCTTTGCAGTAGGAACCACGGCAGCTAGAAACGCACGCGCCGTCCCTTCATGCGATACCAAACCGTTCTCTCTCTCCACCAGCGCAGCAGCCACAATATCAGTCACAGAAGATCCGATCACCTTTGCTATCATCGCAGCCTGGATCGGGCCCAGACTTGGGTTATACGCCGCGCTTTCGAAATAAGACCCGGCATACACCCCACCTTCAGAATCAGCCACAGCAAATCCCGCAGGGCATCCACTATACGGAGCGTGAGATCCTCTCGCTGCTCGCTTGGCTTCCTCCCTTAGCTTCCTCTCCAGTTCAGAACCGTCCACCTCTCCATTGCAAGAACCAACTGATCCCTCCAGTACCTTCTCAAACTCTCCCAGATCATTGTTGTGCGAGTCGAGCAAGAGAGGTACATCCTTATGTAGCAAATCAGGGGGTCCGAAGGGACGCGGAAGGAGTACGGACAGAGGTCTATACACCGCCTCCGGTCCATCGGAGGTGACAAGAATGCGGATGTCAGAAGAATCACGCACTTCTTGGAGAAACTGTCTACAATGGCCACAAGGCATATGAGATACGGCAATGGACCGGATCCAGGTCTCTCCATGAGCCGCAGCGTTGCAGAGGAGGAACTGTTCTGCATGAACCGAGTGATGTAGAGGAAGACCAGGGTACTCAAGATTCACGCCGATGTAGATCCTACCGCTCGATCCCAATCCAGCGGCTCCGACTGGGAATCGCGAGATCGGAATTTGAGCGTGACGCATGGCTGCGGGGACGAGAGATGGAAGTAGGTCCTCAACCATCGGATAACCCAGGCTACGAGCGAGGCGCTCTGATTCAGCCACGTCGATGACGAAGCCTGGGAGCGAAATCTCAGCCGTTGATTCGGGTATCTTCTCCTCTCCCATTTTTTGTATCTTATCTAGGAAAGGTTTTTTTGTATTTCCTCGATGCGTGGAGAGAGAGAGAGAAGGGGGGGGGGGGGGGGTTGAGTAGGGGAAGATAAGTGGTATTTAAAGGTTGCGAGAGAATAAGAATTATGAAATTACTTACTACTGTAATAACAATAATGACACGATTGATTAGATATTTAGATTAAATGATTAAATTTTCATGTGGCTCGATCACGTGGTGATAGGTACGTTACTACTTAACATCTCTAACAATAATAGAACACTTGCTTTGCATGAGATGCTTTGCTTTTAATTAAACAAAGGATTTTGTACTAATTCTCACTTTCTTGGGATCCGAATGTGCTGAAATCCGAGACGAATGATTAGTGTTTCTAAAATTCCTGTAATTTGGATCCGGCCGTCAAATTGTTCCGAGATGCATGCGGAGAAAAACTAGTTGTTCCGAGATGTGTGCACAAAAAAGGTTGAACGGCTAAAATTTTAGATTTCATGAATTTTAGGGAATCTCGGATTTTAGCATATTTAAATTCACTTTCTTGAGGAGGAAAAATTGAAGCGAATATTTTTGAGAATTCAAACAGATTTAATTAAGGTTGTATCTTAGGTAAGTGATATTTGGATTAATAATATAATTTAAGGAATATTATTAGTACTTGTGCCTTTCTTTTTCTAAATCTAAGATTTTATTTTTAATAGGGTCTTGATTAAAAAAACTAATTCATGCATGAACATATTTTGATTACTACATTTCATTTCTAATTTCATTTCTAATTTTATTTCAGATATTATTCTTTTTTCTCTAAAAATTTTAATTTGTGGACGAAAACTTTACATAAATTAACAACGGAATTAAAAAAAAAAATACGAATATCTCAATTCTATTGTTAGGTATTTAAATTATAAATTATTAATTTTATTCAATGGTACTTATCAATTTTCAGAGTTTTGATGTGTAGAATTTTTAGCGTACTAATGATTCATATAAAATAAAAATCACAACAAATATAATTAACTTTGATATCAATTAATTGGCTGCGTAGGACAATTGACTCATTTTATACAAATTGTAAGTTGTTAACATAGATAGTTGCATCAATATTAGTATATTACTATATTAGTATATATATAGAGAGAGAGGAGGGATCAAGTTACAACAATTTTGAGTTACTACAGAGTTATAACAATGGTTATTTTCATTTTAAAAGTCCAAATCGTCGATCCAAACCATTCAACATGATTATCTAAATAAAATGTGATTCCAGATTAAATTTTATATTTTTTTGAATTTTTTTTACTATTTATTAAATTGGATACAAAATTCAATGGTCTAAATAGCTTTGTCAAGAAGTGAGCATGGAATGCTATGGAAATTACAACGTAGGTCCGTAGGAATTGTAGTTGTTGTCACTTGTCAACGTTGATATTAATAATTAAGTTGAATTAGTACGTATTATTAATATCAACTTAATTAAGTTGAATTACCACTATTCGCAATTACCAATAGCTTTGAGCTAGGCGTTGCACTTTGGGAATTTTATGTATATCCTTCAAAAAATTTCAATTTTACGTATATTTTTCTAAATTTAATTTAATATTAATTGACTGCGTAGAACAGTTGCCTCATTTTCTAAATTTTCAATTTTTTATACACTTTAGAGTAAAATACTATGAACAATATAAATTGAAAAATGGAGAAAATGAATTGGATATTATCTGACTGAATCTGGATCCCTATTTGAAAATTAGATACGGATATCCGATATCCGAATATCCATGCGGATAGTGGTACGAATATGGTTTTGAATTTTAATTATTCGTATACAAATAGTAGATATACACCATATAGTTTAATATATATTATGAAAATATTTATGTATATATCTACGGATATTCAATATTCGATCCGTATCCGTATATATCTGACTAATTTCCAATCCATATACGTATAAAAAAAACGGATATGAATATAGTTTTACTACTATCCGATCTATTTTGATCCCTACTCCATTCACAACATGAAAATTTTATATAATTAACTTTCATTTTTATTTGACTCCAATAGTTTAAAAGTCTAACTCCGCTCCTTTGACATAAATAGTTATCATCAATATTGGTATAGATAGATAGCTTTGTGAAGAAGTTAGCATGTTATGAAAATTACTACCTAGTTCCTGCGTAGTTGTTGTTGTAGATATTAATAACTAAGTTGAATTAGTTTAAGTTGAATTACTACGTAGTTCCTGCGTAGCGTTGTTATTGTAGATATTAATAACTAAGTTGAATTAGTTTAAGTTGAATTACTACGCAGTTCCTGCGTAATTTGGAGGTTTTTAAAGGGTGAATTCCCCCTTTTAGTAATTATTAATAACAAAATAACAGAATATAAACAAAACAAAAGGCTACGGTCAAACGGTGACAGCAGACAACTATAAATAGCTTAAAGCTAACAATATTTAAAATACTTTTGTAGTTGCTAGCAACAACTTCTTTAATTAGAACAAGTAACTCGTGCATCATTTATAAATTAAATTACTCAAAATCATGACTAATTATGCATCTCGGTCCTCTGATCATTTGTGCCTTTTTAGCTGGAGTGTCTTCGTAATAAAAAAATATATAGATCACTATGACAGGTACAAATAATAATAATTTAAAAATATATATATATATATATATATATATATTTTAGAATTTTTTTACTATTTGCTTAGACAGGTAAAAATAGTTGTTTTCGGAAGATTTTGGACCATTAAAAAAATATTTTTGTACCTGAACTCTTATAAAAAAATTCTAAAAAAAAAATATTGGTCTCCAAGCACATCTTAATATGTAGATCACCATGACAGTTTGAATTGACTGTTTGGATTTTGTAAACAAAAATAAGGATGTGGAGCATGATTGAGACACAAAACCAATAAGTCATTTTTACCCTACTCTAAAAAGAATTAGTAAACTTTTGGATTAACACATGGATAATTTTTGTATTATTAATAATTCCGCCAATAATTCATGGTTTTTTCATAATATTCGCAAAAACGTTTTCTTCATCTATTTGTTCAAAATAATGTCGAACTATGCTAATTAGTAATGCACATTGATTGTTTTTTCATTATTATAATTGAGCTATATTTGAGAAAACTTAAAAACATTTTTCAAAGTTGAAGAACCGAATTAGTACTAATTAAAGTTCAAGAACCAATTTAATTTTGTTATCAAAGTTCAAATGTGAATATAGTTTTCTTTAAAATTGAAGACCATCATAAGTTTAAATAATAGTTTTTAGACTTAATTTAATTGTCATTCGAGTATGTACGGATTTGGCTACTGTTTTTCGCTTCGTCTCGACTCTTCGAGTTCAGATGAGGATGTTGTAAATTCGCTCCACCTCTGCCGTAGTATGTATAATAGCTACATATAAATAAGATACGAGTTTATATTTGGTGATGACAACGACAGCGATAATGATGCACTACTGTTGTCTCCTCCTTTTTCTCCCTCCCTTCTCCATCTTCCTTCTTCCTTCTTCCTTCTTCCTATCTTCTTTCTCTGTGTTTCCATTCAAATAATTCAGGCTCAAACTCTATCTGAGTACGAAGGCTCTCCTGGATACTTTGACTTTGATTACAACAATATTATTTGTGCTAACGCAAGAAATAATGCAGGTTCACAATCTATCAATTTGAGTACAAGCATAGAAAATCCTGCAAACTCAATATCTACTGATCTGACCGCATAAACCTCTGGTTCTGTCTTTTTTCTGATTTTACTTGTCTAGTTTTGTAAAAAAGGGTTCAGCTGTTATTTTTTTATGTTCTGGTATAGATGCTATATGTACTATTATTTACCGGTACAAAACTGATTTGTGATTTGACCTCAATAATAAAATAACTAAGGGTTTTTAACAAAAAAAAAGAGAATAACTTAATTGTTTATTTTAATTTATTTTCTCATTTTATTGACATGGAATTCTCTTGAATATTATAGTTACCTCTGGTATCCACATCCTTTAAATATCGATCCTCCATTTGATTTTGCCTATATTTTCCCCTAAAAAACAATAAAAGGAATAGGAAAGTGTCTATTAATTTTGATTCAGGATTGATTTTGCCTATATTTTCCCGTAAAAAACAAAAAAGGAATAGGAAAGTGTCTATTAATATTGATTCAGTTCCAGCTAAAAAATGTTCATAATAAATGACAACAGTGTGTTCTCTTTATTCTAGAATATCAACACAGCTATTAATTAACTGAATTTTAGTCAAACGAGAGACCGCTGTTTTGATATTGTGATAGCAACATAAATTAATTTGAATAGGAAAAAGATGATACAAAACAAAAATAGATTTACTCTCATTTTTTTTTGGATCCAGATAATTGTCCCCGCACTCCCATCCCCCCTCTATCCCCGCACTAAAAGACAAAAAAGTTCGCACTAAAAGACAAAAAAAATCTGGTTCCGCGCAGTATTAACATCTATATGTAATGTATTTACAGTGCATCGAACAAGTATTTAACTCTATTCATTGGAGTATTAACTGTCTGCCCAACAGCGAAACAATATATGTCCCCACAAAATTTTAACAGATCTATCTCCTCATCCCCGCACTAAAAGACAAAAAAAAATAGGTTCCGACATTTGCGTCCCGCACTAAAAGACAAAAAAAATTAGGTTTCGACATTTGATGTTTAAATTTCGTGCGGTATTTAACTCTATTCGTTAGAGTATTAATAGTGGATCGAAGAAGTATTTAACTCTATTCATTGGAGTATTATCCGTCTGCGTCCAATAGCGACATAATCTGTCCTCGCAAAAATGACAAACTAATGTTCCCACGTCCCACACATTAGTATTTAACTTTAGGAATGTTAGTATTTAACATTATGAATGTTAGTATTTATCTTTAAAATCAAAAGTATTAATCTCTATAATTATAAATAAATTGCATGGATTCTATTTAGCATCCTATATCTTAGTATTTAACTTTATACACATCAGTATTTAACTTGAAGAATGTTAATACTTAACTTTAGGGGAGTTAGTATTTAAGAGGGGATGAGAATGTGGGGTTCTATATAATTATTCTTAACAATTAGAGATAGTGGTAATAATGTCTATCAATCTGTAATTATTGTCCCCGCAACACCATCCCCTCATATCCCCTACTAAAAGACAAAAAAAATTAGTTACCGACAATTTGATGGTTTAAATTTCCTGTAGTATTTAACTTCAGTCTTTAATGTATTTACTGTGCATCGATCTAGTATTTAACTTCGTTTATTATAGTATTAGCTATTGGTGTCCAACAGGAAAAAATATTGTCCCCCCACTAAAAGACAAAAAGTTAGTTAGCATGGGAAATAGTGTCCAACTTTTCTTTTTAGGACTGCGGGGATGGAGGGGGGATGGGAATGGGGGGCTCCGTATAATTATTCTTTTTTTTTATAACAAAATCTTTGAAAAATTTCCAGATAATTAAGCGAGATATCTTTTAAATTAGTCCTATGATATGTAATACTCACGGCTTAAGGTATAATAGGTCAATCTTATATTATCAAATCTATTAAAATTATGAGAATTGATTTTGCATTTAAAATATATACAAAATCGAGATAATTTTAAATTTAGTGCAAGCTATTAAAGATAAATTGATTTTTTTTTCTCGTCTCTCATGCTTAAAATTATCTTAGTAATCGAATAATGAACAGATTGAAATATAGATTTATTCGCACTTAGACGCAATTTTTCTATATAATTTAGAATAAAATTTTATAACTATTATAAAATTGACTTCTATATTTTTAAAAAAAAAAATTATATGATTGATTCTCCAATATGTATTTGACCCCTATAATTTGAAAATTTGTCTCCGTCCTGAATAAAAAAATAGATATGAAAATTAGATATCTACATTTATCTTTACCACTGATTGCTATATATCAATTGTTTAAAATGACAAATTGTATGTATAAAATGACTTACAACTTACAAGTCAATTAGAGAAGTGTCTACGCTACGACAAGTACTTTATATATGGACAGATGGTACCGCATCTATCCTTAAGCATAAATACTTGATAATTTTATACTCAAGAAACGAATCTTGATGCGTATACGTTTAAAATTATGAAGCTGTGGGATTATTTTGTACACAATCGATGTGAATTAAATGTATAAAAAATAATATGTCTTGGCAACTGGAGCACTAAAAAATGTGAAAGCATATATATCTCTGTTCCACTAATGATACGAACAGATATGCTTGCTGTCTAGATTGCTTCCTGTTACTAATTTAAATTCAAGCAACATTATATTAATGCTCGGTGACTCCATTATCTTATCCAGAAACGCCAATTTCATAAAAAATATATATAATATAACAGAAGCTAATTTTTTTTGTTTTTATAATAGTGGTATGATACCACCTGTTTCATTAGAAACAAGTATGTTTTTACAAAAATTGTCATATAAACAGATCCAAAAAGCATAATAGCTAATTAACAATAATTTCTCTAGTTGTGAAGCAACTAGGAAATATCTAAAACACTAAGTCATAGGAATTAAGTTTGCTAAGCAACATATCATACAAAACATCAAAAACAGTAGTATAAACTAGAAAAAAGCTAAGGTGCAGCAGATGAACTGGCAAAGGAAGAATTGGCATGAGAAGTAGTGGGGTCCGTAGAATGAAAAAAGGCCGCATCTACAGCGTCAAAATCAGCACGGTCTTTGAGATATTCAGAAAGGTCGGACCCCTCTAGTCCACGACATGGTTCTTCCTCAGAATCTCAGCTGCTGCTGCTGTCCTCTTGTGACATATCTGTTTCCGATAGGATTATAATACCGCCTGCCTGAGACAATTGTGTAACATCCATTGGTAAATGAAAGATAATTTAAAAAAAGAATCATTTAAGTTAGATTTGCACCAATAAGAGGTTGAGAAAATAATTTGTGAACCTAAAGATGCTAGAGATGGTACCACAACATTATTAAAACATACTTTATTACAATTCAACCAAACAACTCAAATTGTAGCTGCCTAAATCAATTCTATTAAGAGACTATCTTTGAGAGAAATCCATGAATCTAACAGTCATGTATCAGCTATATGTTCACAATTAAATACAAAATTATTATGGTTGGCTATCCAAGACCAAATAGATGAAATAACGGGACATGTAACGAACAAATGGTCAATTGTTTCTCTTGAATCACATAAATGGCAAGTCCGGTCACTGGTCCAGCCTCTCTTAGCCAAGTTGTCATTGGTTAAGATTTTTCCTTCTTTTACTAACCAAATGAATACCTTGATCTTGAGGGGTATTTTAGTTTTCCAAAGGGTAGTATATAATGTATTTTTGATACCCCATATTCTAACCACAAATAAAAAGAATGTACTGTGAATAAACCTATCGTAGTCCATCTCCACAATACACTATCAGGAATAGATAAATTCTTAAAAACAAAAGAAAAAGCAATATCAGATTGTAACCGGTTCCATTCAGAGAGTATAATACCCGTCAACTGCCTATTAAATGAAAGTGATAAAAAGAAAGGGGTAACAGCTTCAGAAACAGTAATGGTGAGGTTCGATGATATTCTAAAGAGATTAGGATACAAATAATATAAAACACATTCATCCTTCCATCTGTCTAGCCAAAAGTTAGTATTCTGACCATTTCCAATTATTCTATTAATTTCCAATTCCACTATAAACCTGATAGACATAATTCTTGACCAAAAAGAAGAGCATCTAGATATATCTAAACTAGAAGAACTATATTTATCTATAAAAATACTTTTCCACTTCCCTGAAATTGCGGCTGATGATATTGACACAATAATTTATTTTATTAACACAACAATTTCAGATTTTTTACTTGTATGGACAAATTTGTCCTTATTAAAAATTCTCTCTGGATATCATATCTGTTATAGGATAGTGTTTTCTTTATATTAAAGGTCGCTGATTATTTATTTTATTTCCATATATACCTAAACGTATAGTAAAATATTTAAGAGAATGTTTCATTTTTCAAATTTGAGAATTATAACAAAAAAAAATTAAGCAATCTTTCTAGCTTGCAGCCAAAAATAGGAGAGAAAAAAAATATGACAATAGGATATATGACTATTAATATGAATAAATAAAAATAAATTTATGTAATTGGTTAACCATCCGTATACAATTTACCCCTTCTTTACTATCTACTTCCACAAATTAATTCTTACATTAATAAATGTTTATCTTTATTTGCTCGCATGTTTGGCTCATTAAAATAAATATGTATTTCAATGTGATTTTTTATTTGGATTGAAATTAATCTAAACGTTGTTATGGATTTAAATTATCTGACAATAGGATATATGACCATATAATAAAAATTAATGGTTTTAAAAATATCATCTAAACATAAATGCTCCAAGGTAATATAAAAGAATACATCAAACTAATAAAATTGTGTTAATATTAGATTAGAAATAATTATCTTTTACCTCAACATAAATGAATGAATTAAGGAGTCCATCCTACGACTAACAATGGAGTATATATAGTAACTAATAAATGGTTCTTATTATGATAGAAGTAAGAAGGTTGCATAATCACCGGGGATAAAAAATAACATTTGAAAGGAAATATATATGGAGGGCAAAATTGTCTATAAATTTTGAAAATTTAAAGTTGTTGTGTTAAAATAAAAAGTTAGTGTGCTAGTATCAGCACCCTGAAATTGCTGGGTCCTTAAATTTGAACAACCACTTACCAAGTAGAGCAATATTCATGCATTCCAAATTAATGAGACCTAATCCACCTTGATTTTTTCCTAAACAAACTTGGGACCAAGAAATTAAGTGGTATTTCTTATTAGTAGTAGTTCCTGACCATAGAAATCGTTTCCCAATCCTATCAATTTTGTTCCTAATAATGACAGGTAATCAAAAGATAGATAAGCGGTATAATAGTATAGCAGATAAAACATAGTTAAGTAAAGTAACTCTACCTCCTAAAGATAATAAAGTACTCTTCCAAGATTGTAATTTATTTTCAATCTTAGCAACAAGGGATAACCAGTCAGAAGTACTAAGTTTCTTCCCGTGCAAAGGGATACCTAGATAAGTAATAGGTAAAGAGGAAAGTTGACAGCCTAGTTGAGAAGCAAGACAATTGGCAAAGAAATCAGAAATATTTAAAGAAACTAAAGCACTCTTATTAAAGTTAATCTTTCAACCTGATAAAGATTCAAATCCTAGTAAAAGCATTTTAAGATATTCCACCATCTTACAATCAGCCTCTAAAAATAATAGAGTGTCATCGGCAAAATGCTCTCCGTGTAGGAGATTGCAGGTTCGAAATTCGAATAGAAAAATTTATTGTGGATATTAATTAGGTTACTTGACCTCCAACTAGGGGTGGCAAAAAAACTCATAGCTCATGGCTCGATCGTGACTCGCTCGCTAACAGCTCGTTCGTTATTGGACTGAGCTGTTAATGAGCTAGCTTGCCACTAGCTCGTTCGTTATTTGTAGAATTAATTCTTCTTAAAAAAGATTCAACCAAACACAATGAGCCAACTCGTCAACTCACGAGCTAGCTTAGTCCAGCTCGTGACAATTTAAAATTGAGATTTCAGCTCAGAACCCTAAAATCATCTCGCTCTTGACTCGGACGAGCCAACTCGTGACGAGTTCAAGCTGAACCTAGCTCGTTAACACCCCTTCCTCCAACCAAAAAAAAAGTAAGAGTGTTGAGATTAATTCACCTTTTTGCGTCATTTCTAAATTGAATTTATTCATGATCACTTTCTTTTATATATCTGTATAATATAGTAGATGTAAGATTAAAACTACAGTAGTGACCGATATTATAATCTTTAGCATTTAAAAGAAAAAAATGCTATATTATATGCGAAATATTTCCATCCGTAGTAGTATAAACTAGCTTTGAGAGTTATTTGTCTATAGAAAATATTAAAAAAGAAGAGAAAAAAAAGTTTCAACAGATTTTTAAGAGTAGAAGAATCAGTAGGAATTCTACCAATTCAAAAATCAATTGTTCCTTTTTTAGTTTCTCTATTAATTTTTTTAGGAAAATAGATAAATTCTTTTAGTACATATAAATTGTAAGATAATCTATTTATTTTCCTATTTATTTTTATATTTTAATCGAGAAAATTAAATAAAAAATGGTTTGAATCAGTAAAATCCTACCAATCTTTCTACAGATAAAAATTTACAGATAAAATTTTATTGGCACTCTTTCTATAGACAAAAAGTTCTCTATAAACTTTATCATTGTCAGCGTTTCAAAATTGAGATAAAGCGTTAGCAATGACAGTGACAAAATAATAATATTGTACCTATGAAAAAAAATAATAAAAAAATTTCTAAAAAAAATATAAAATTTGGTCTCCAAACATATTTTATTATTAAGATCATGTTGAACGGTTTGAACAGACTGTTCGAACTTTAAAAATAGAAATAAAAATTGTGGAGCCTCATTAAAAAAAAATGGAAATAAGTGGACCCATAAAATTTTACTATTCTTTGATTCAGTAAACGCATGATGGGTAGTAGATCTGATCTGAATGATGGTATCTATCTACCTACCTTTCTATGTATCTACCTTGTGCTGATTGAACTCCATTGGCTGTGTACCGGAATTCAGAGGAAGAATCTTTGAAAGGTGCATGTATGAATCTACTCCAATTATTTTCAAGCTTTGAGAGTTGGTTGTTCCGTACAAGACAAAAAATTTGATTAGTTGATAGAAAGGATGATTTTTTTTATTTATATAAATTATTATAAAATTAGGGAGAAAAAGAGCATTAATACCTCAGATTTTTGGATCATAGAAAGGTTGAAAAAACTTTTTTCTGGATCAAACTTTGAATTAGATCCTTTAGCATTTTTATTAGGACCACAAAAGATTTCAGATTGAAAAAATAAAAAGTTTGGACTGGTAGAAATTTTTTCGAACCAAAATTTCGATTAGAAAAAGTTTCTCCATAAAAAGTGTCCGAAAAAACTAAGTTAATCTTTCTCTTTTTCTCTTTTATTTTATAATAATTTCTATGAATAAACGACGTACAAAGAAGGTTAAAATTCAGAAAATGGAAAGTCACCGAAAGGAAATATTAGTTTATAACATATAATTAATTGGCATTTAATTATGTCAATCATGAAAAATCATTAATCTCGTTAAATACAATTACGTACCACAATTTCTTTTTCGCTTTTTATGAAACTAAATTCACAATAACTTTTATGTAATTTTATTTCAAATTATTGGGACAACACCTGATGGCAAATTCAGTATATTTTTTTTTGTTTTAACTTGAAAAATCTGTTTTAAGAAAAAAAAAAAGTTGTTTTGATTTTTTACATGATGTGAAAATGTTATTCCGATTCATCTTAAAAATCAAAGGAATTAATGTTACATTAGCACATAACTCTTTTTCTTTGTAAAAAAAATATCACAACAATAATACGAAGAGCCGCAAACGAATCGAACCAAATCGAACTTAATCCAGTTCGAGTTTGAGTTCAAACCAATTTCAGACCGAACTGGTTCGAAATCGAAGCAGGATTTAGAACTATAAAGAAGAGTTTCGAACAGAATCAGACTCAGTTCGAGTTCAACCAATTTCAAACTAGTCGGATTTGATTCGTTTCATAACTAAGCTGGTTTGGTTTGATTCATTTTGAATCAAAATTTTCATCTAATCAAACTCAATCGAATCACGAACAACAAACTTTTTTTGTACCCCTGAATACGATTGCTATCATATTGCATAAAATAATTCTATAAGATACAATCGTCCTTATCCTCTAATTTCTTTTAAGTTGAAAAACAAAAAATAAATTTTTTTTTTAACCAATTGGCCAAAGGTGCTAAAGATTCCAGGGAAGAACAGTTTCCATGAAGCATCCTTAGCATAACATTCTTACCCAATTTGCCAACCATGTATATATTTATATATATATTACTTTAACAGTTGTACAGCTCTCCACCAACTCAAGAGCCATCTTTCTCATACTCCAATTGTTGATTTTGTTTGCCAGTTCAATGACAACTTGATTAGTTGGTTTCAGCAAAAAAGGAAAAGAAAAATAGACTTGACTAATAACCAATAATTGGTCAAGGAATTTATATTTATAGAAATTAAATGAAAATACTATAAGATATTAGAATGATTGCATTCATATTTTGATTTCACGTAAGGAACTATTTTTTTTTTGTTTATACCACCTACTAAGCATACGCCACAAAGAATCCCTTAAGGAATATTTTTTTTTTCATTGAAATATAGATGCAATTCATCTTATACTCTATATTATCTTTATATAATTTCTAAAAATAAAAATTATGTAACTGGTGCACTTCTATATTATTTTTTAATTTTAACATTTATGTAATATTTATTGGTTTTAAGTTTTAACAGAGCATGTTTTCTTTAAACTAGCTAGTTCTTTTTCTTCAGTAAAAATGAGAATGGAACCTTGATTTTAAGGTAAAAAGTTCGTTTATAACCATCTTACTTTTTTTTATATGATAAATATATGGACAAAATTATCTTTAAATATTTATAAATAACTTTATTCAAATTTTGAACATGCAATGTTTTTTGCAAAACACATTGCCTTTAATAACAACAAGATAATAAAACTAATTAGTTTTTTGGGTTAAAATGTTTAACTCACGACATTCCACACAAAAAGTATTGTCCTTTGTCGTTAAAATAAAATAAAGGTTGAATTTAAAACTAATTAGTTATAGTATTCTCTAATTTCATTTCCTTAAATATAAAATTGTTTGTTTTGACATCAACAGTTGCTTTTGGCCAAGATAGAAACATAGATGGATTTATTTGCAATTCATGAGTTTTGAAATATTGATTGGCTTAGCATGACTAGTAATAGATAAGATGTTATGCATAATTAGAAGAGTACTTAGTCGTTTTCTTTGTCATGGTTCATGTGCTTTTGAGATTTTTGTCATGTATCGAAAAAG
>CAXKVW010001668.1:0-2500 GCA_964058825.1 Carex arenaria
CATTTTTCAGCTGCTTCGGGACATTTTTCGGCTGCTTCGGGCCATTTTTCGGCTACTTCGGCTACATTTTGGCTACTTCAGGCTACATTTCGGCTACTTCGGGGACTTTCGGCTACTTCGGGCCATTTTTCGGCTACTTCGGCTACATTTCGGCTACTTCGGGCTACATTTCAGCTACTTCGGGTACTTTCAGCTACTTCGGGCCATTTTTCGGCTACCTCGGGCAATTTTTCAGCTACTTCGGCCACTTTTCGGCTACTTCGGGTCCTTTTTCGGCTACTTCGGGCACTTTCGGCTACTTCGGGCCATTTTTCAGCTATCTCAGGCAATTTTTCGGCTACTTCGGGCACCTATCGGCTACTTCGGGCACTTTTCGGCTACTTTCGGCTACTTCGGGTCATTTTTCGGCTACTTCGGGTCATTTTTCGTCTACTTCGGGCCATGTACACTCCCGTGCGTGTACCTCAGGGGCCATGTACACCACCCGGCCTGCACATGGAGGGGCACCCTTTCCGAAAATCCTTGCCCCCTAATAGGGAATATGCATTTTGGGTCTCCAGCCACGCCCAGGGTTACCACCCCCTGGAAATCCCCCAGGTTTCCCCCCCATTTTACTTAGAAGTGCTAACGCTAAGGGCGCTACTGCACCAACGCTACTTCGGGCCATTTTTCGGCTACTTCGGGCCATTTTTCGGCTACTTCGGGCCATTTTTCGGCTACTTCGGGCTACTTTTCAGCTACTTCGGGCCATTGTCCGGCTACTTCGGGCACTTTCGGCTACTTCGGGTCATTTTTCGGCTACTTCGGGCCATTTTTCGGCTACTTCGGGCACTTTTCGGCTACTTCGGGCCACTTTTCGGCTACTTCAGGCTACTTTTTGGCTACTTCGGGATACTTTCAGGCTACTTCGGGGCATTTTCCGGCTACTTCGGGCACTTTCCGCTACTTCGGGTCATTTTTCGGCTACTTCTGGCCAATTTTCGGCTACTTCGGGCCATTTTCGGCTACTTCGGGCCTTTTTTCGGCTACTTCGACTACATTTTGGCTACTTCGGGCTACATTTGGGCTACTTCGGCTACATTTGGGCTACTTCGGCTACATTTTAGCTACTTCGGGGTACATTTCAGCTAATTCGGGGCCATTTTTCGGCTACTTCGGGCAATTTTCGGCTACTTCGGGCCAATTTTCGGCTACTACGGCTACATTTCGGCTACTTCGGGCTACATTTCGGCTACTTCGGGCACTTTCAGCTACGTCAAGTCATTTTTCGGCTACTTCGGGCACTTTCGGCTACTTCGGGCCATTTTTCGGCTACTTCGGGCAATTTTCGGCTACTTCGGGCAATTTTCGGCTACTTCGGTCCATTTTTTGGCTACTTCGGGCCATTTTCCGTCTACTACGGGCACTTTCGGCTACTTCGGGTCATTTTTCGGCTACTTCGGGTCATTTTTCGGCTACTTCGGGCACTTTTCGGCTATTTCGGGCCATTTTTCGGCTACTTCAGGCCACCTTTCGGCTACTTCGGGCCATTTTCCGGCTACTTCGGGCACTTTCAGCTACTTCGGGCCATTTTTCGGCTACTTCGGCTACATTTTGGCTACTTCGGCTACATTTTGGCTACTTCGGGCTACATTTCGGCTACTTCGGGCTACATTTCGGCTACTTCGGGCCATTTTTTTGCTACGTCGGGGACTTTCGGCTACTTCGGGCTATATTTCGGCTACTTCGGGCCATTTTTCGGCTACTTCGGGGCAATTTTCGGCTACTTCGGAGCAATTTTCGGCTACTTCGGGCCAATTTTCGGCTACTTCGGCTACATTTCAGCTACTTCGGGCTACATTTCGGCTACTTGGGGCACTTTCAGCTACGTCAGGTCATTTTTCGGCTACTTCGGGCACTTTCGGCTACTTGGGGACATTTTTCGGCTACTTCGGGCAATTTTCGGCTACTTCGGGCCATTTTTCGGCTACTTCGGGCTACTTCTCGGCTACTTCGGGCACTTTTCGGCTACTTCGGGCCATTTCTCGGCTACTTCGGGCTACTTTTTGGCTACTTCGATCCATTTTCCGGCTACTTTGGGCACTTTCGGCTACTTCGGGCACTTTCGGCTACTTCGGGTCATTTTTCGGCTACTTCGGCTACATTTCGGCTACTTCGGGCTACATTTCGGCTACTTCGGGCTACATTTCGGCTACTTCGGGGACTTTTGGCTACTTCTGGCCATTTTTTTGCTACGTCGGGAACTTTCGGCTACTTCGGGCCATTTTTCGGCTACTTCGGGCCAATTTTCGGCTAGTTCGGCTACATTTCGGCTACTTCGGGCTACATTTCGGCTACTTCGGGCTACATTTCGGCTACTTTGGGCCATGTACACTCCCATTTGTGCACATGAGGGGGCACCCTTCTTGAAAATCTTGCCCCCCTAATAGGGAATATGCATTTTTAGGCTCTAGCCACCCCTTGGGTTACCACCCCCTCCAAATCCCCCATGTTAAAAATA
>CAXKVW010001668.1:12500-15000 GCA_964058825.1 Carex arenaria
TGCATATGCATATGCTTCCGGGCAGGGCGCGCCACGCAAAGACGCCCTGCCCCCAACCCGTCGGGACTTCGTACACTGCGTTGTGTGTACGCGTGGCTGCATATGCATATGCTTCCGGGCAGGGCTCGCCACGCAAAGACGCCCTGCCCCCAACCTGTCGGGACTTCGTACACTGCGTTGTGTGTACGCGTGGCTGCATATGCATATGCTTCCGAGCAGGGCGCGCCACGCAAAGACGCCCTGCCCCCAACCAGTCGGGACTTTCGGTTACTTCGGGCCATTTTTCGGCTGCTTCGGGCCATTTTTCGGCTGCTTCGGGACATTTTTCGGCTGCTTCGGGCCATTTTTCGGCTACTTCGGCTACATTTTGGCTACTTCAGGCTACATTTCGGCTACTTCGGGGACTTTCGGCTACTTCGGGCCATTTTTTGGCTACGTCAGGGACTTTCGGCTACTTCGGGCCATTTTTCGGCTACTTCGGCTACATTTCGGCTACTTCGGGCTACATTTCAGCTACTTCGGGTACTTTCAGCTACTTCGGGCCATTTTTCGGCTACCTCGGGCAATTTTTCAGCTACTTCGGCCACTTTTCGGCTACTTCGGGTCCTTTTTCGGCTACTTCGGGCACTTTCGGCTACTTCGGGCCATTTTTCAGCTATCTCAGGCAATTTTTCAGCTACTTCGGGCACCTATCGGCTACTTCGGGCACTTTTCGGCTACTTTCGGCTACTTCGGGTCATTTTTCGGCTACTTCGGGTCATTTTTCGTCTACTTCGGGCCATGTACACTCCCGTGCGTGTACCTCAAGGGCCATGTACACCACCCGGCCTGCACATGGAGGGGCACCCTTTCCGAAAATCCTTGCCCCCTAATAGGGAATATGCATTTTGGGTCTCCAGCCACGCCCAGGGTTACCACCCCCTGGAAATCCCCCAGGTTTCCCCCCCATTTTACTTAGAAGTGCTAACGCTAAGGGCGCTACTGCACCAACGCTACTTCGGGCCATTTTTCGGCTACTTCGGGCCATTTTTCGGCTACTTCGGGCCATTTTTCGGCTACTTCGGGCTACTTTTCAGCTACTTCGGGCCATTGTCCGGCTACTTCGGGCACTTTCGGCTACTTCGGGTCATTTTTCGGCTACTTCGGGCCATTTTTCGGCTACTTCGGGCACTTTTCGGCTACTTCGGGCCACTTTTCGGCTACTTCAGGCTACTTTTTGGCTACTTCGGGATACTTTCAGGCTACTTCGGGGCATTTTCCGGCTACTTCGGGCACTTTCCGCTACTTCGGGTCATTTTTCGGCTACTTCTGGCCAATTTTCGGCTACTTCGGGCCATTTTCGGCTACTTCGGGCCTTTTTTCGGCTACTTCGACTACATTTTGGCTACTTCGGGCTACATTTGGGCTACTTCGGCTACATTTGGGCTACTTCGGCTACATTTTAGCTACTTCGGGGTACATTTCAGCTAATTCGGGGCCATTTTTCGGCTACTTCGGGCAATTTTCGGCTACTTCGGGCCAATTTTCGGCTACTACGGCTACATTTCGGCTACTTCGGGCTACATTTCGGCTACTTCGGGCACTTTCAGCTACGTCAAGTCATTTTTCGGCTACTTCGGGCACTTTCGGCTACTTCGGGCCATTTTTCGGCTACTTCGGGCAATTTTCGGCTACTTCGGGCAATTTTCGGCTACTTCGGTCCATTTTTTGGCTACTTCGGGCCATTTTCCGTCTACTACGGGCACTTTCGGCTACTTCGGGTCATTTTTCGGCTACTTCGGGTCATTTTTCGGCTACTTCGGGCACTTTTCGGCTATTTCGGGCCATTTTTCGGCTACTTCAGGCCACCTTTCGGCTACTTCGGGCCATTTTCCGGCTACTTCGGGCACTTTCAGCTACTTCGGGCCATTTTTCGGCTACTTCGGCTACATTTTGGCTACTTCGGCTACATTTTGGCTACTTCGGGCTACATTTCGGCTACTTCGGGCTACATTTCGGCTACTTCGGGCCATTTTTTTGCTACGTCGGGGACTTTCGGCTACTTCGGGCTATATTTCGGCTACTTCGGGCCATTTTTCGGCTACTTCGGGGCAATTTTCGGCTACTTCGGAGCAATTTTCGGCTACTTCGGGCCAATTTTCGGCTACTTCGGCTACATTTCAGCTACTTCGGGCTACATTTCGGCTACTTGGGGCACTTTCAGCTACGTCAGGTCATTTTTCGGCTACTTCGGTCACTTTCGGCTACTTGGGGACATTTTTCGGCTACTTCGGGCAATTTTCGGCTACTTCGGGCCATTTTTCGGCTACTTCGGGCTACTTCTCGGCTACTTCGGGCACTTTTCGGCTACTTCGGGCCATTTCTCGGCTACTTCGGGCTACTTTTTGGCTACTTCGATCCATTTTCCGGCTACTTTGGGCACTTTCGGCTACTTCGGGCACTTTCGGCTACTTCGGGTCATTTTTCGGCTACTTCGGCTACATTTCGGCTACTTCGGGCT
>CAXKVW010001668.1:25000-27500 GCA_964058825.1 Carex arenaria
ACCCGTCGGGACTTCGTACACTGCGTTGTGTGTACGCGTGGCTCCATATGCATATGCTTCGGGGCAGGGCGCGCCACGCAAAGACGCCCGGCCCCCAACCCGTCGGGACTTCGTACACTGCGTTGGGTGTACGCGTGGCTGCATATGCATATGCTTCGGGGCAGGGCGCGCCACGCAAAGACGCCCTGCCCCCAACCCGTCGGGACTTCGTACACTGCGTTGTGTGTACGCGTGGCTGCATATGCATATGCTTCGGGGCAGGGCGCGCCACGCAAAGACGCCCTGCCCCCAACCCGTCGGGACTTCGTACACTGCGTTGTGTGTACGCGTGGCTGCATATGCATATGCTTCGGGGCAGGGCGCGCCACGCAAAGACGCCCTGCCCCCAACCCGTCGGGACTTCGTACACTGCGTTGTGTGTACGCGTGGCTGCATATGCATATGCTTCGGGGCAGGGCGCGCCACGCAAAGACGCCCTGCCCCCAACCCGTCGGGACTTCGTACACTGCGTTGTGTGTACGCGTGGCTGCATATGCATATGCTTCGGGGCAGGGCGCGCCACGCAAAGACGCCCTGCCCCCAACCCGTCGGGACTTCGTACACTGCGTTGTGTGTACGCGTGGCTGCATATGCATATGCTTCGGGGCAGGGCGCGCCACGCAAAGACGCCCTGCCCCCAACCCGTCGGGACTTCATACACTGCGTTGTGTGTACGCGTGGCTGCATATGCATATGCTTCGGGGCAGGGCGCGCCACGCAAAGACGCCCTGCCCCCAACCCGTCGGGACTTCGTACACTGCGTTGTGTGTACGCGTGGCTGCATATGCATTTGCTTCGGGGCAGGGCGCGCCACGCAAAGACGCCCTGCCCCCAACCCGTCGGGACTTCGTACACTGCGTTGTGTGTACGCGTGGCTGCATATGCATATGCTTCCGGGCAGGGCGCGCCACGCAAAGACGCCCTGCCCCCAACCCGTCGGGACTTCGTACACTGCGTTGTGTGTACGCGTGGCTGCATATGCATATGCTTCCGGGCAGGGCTCGCCACGCAAAGACGCCCTGCCCCCAACCTGTCGGGACTTCGTACACTGCGTTGTGTGTACGCGTGGCTGCATATGCATATGCTTCCGAGCAGGGCGCGCCACGCAAAGACGCCCTGCCCCCAACCAGTCGGGACTTTCGGTTACTTCGGGCCATTTTTCGGCTGCTTCGGGCCATTTTTCGGCTGCTTCGGGACATTTTTCGGCTGCTTCGGGCCATTTTTCGGCTACTTCGGCTACATTTTGGCTACTTCAGGCTACATTTCGGCTACTTCGGGGACTTTCGGCTACTTCGGGCCATTTTTTGGCTACGTCAGGGACTTTCGGCTACTTCGGGCCATTTTTCGGCTACTTCGGCTACATTTCGGCTACTTCGGGCTACATTTCAGCTACTTCGGGTACTTTCAGCTACTTCGGGCCATTTTTCGGCTACCTCGGGCAATTTTTCAGCTACTTCGGCCACTTTTCGGCTACTTCGGGTCCTTTTTCGGCTACTTCGGGCACTTTCGGCTACTTCGGGCCATTTTTCAGCTATCTCAGGCAATTTTTCGGCTACTTCGGGCACCTATCGGCTACTTCGGGCACTTTTCGGCTACTTTCGGCTACTTCGGGTCATTTTTCGGCTACTTCGGGTCATTTTTCGTCTACTTCGGGCCATGTACACTCCCGTGCGTGTACCTCAGGGGCCATGTACACCACCCGGCCTGCACATGGAGGGGCACCCTTTCCGAAAATCCTTGCCCCCTAATAGGGAATATGCATTTTGGGTCTCCAGCCACGCCCAGGGTTACCACCCCCTGGAAATCCCCCAGGTTTCCCCCCCATTTTACTTAGAAGTGCTAACGCTAAGGGCGCTACTGCACCAACGCTACTTCGGGCCATTTTTCGGCTACTTCGGGCCATTTTTCGGCTACTTCGGGCCATTTTTCGGCTACTTCGGGCCATTTTTCGGCTACTTCGGGCTACTTTTCAGCTACTTCGGGCCATTGTCCGGCTACTTCGGGCACTTTCGGCTACTTCGGGTCATTTTTCGGCTACTTCGGGCCATTTTTCGGCTACTTCGGGCACTTTTCGGCTACTTCGGGCCACTTTTCGGCTACTTCAGGCTACTTTTTGGCTACTTCGGGATACTTTCAGGCTACTTCGGGGCATTTTCCGGCTACTTCGGGCACTTTCCGCTACTTCGGGTCATTTTTCGGCTACTTCTGGCCAATTTTCGGCTACTTCGGGCCATTTTCGGCTACTTCGGGCCTTTTTTCGGCTACTTCGACTACATTTTGGCTACTTCGGGCTACATTTGGGCTACTTCGGCTACATTTGGGCTACTTCGGCTACATTTTAGCTACTTCGGGGTACATTTCAGCTAATTCGGGGCCATTTTTCGGCTACTTCGGGCAATTTTCGGCTACTTCGGGCCAATTTTCGGCTACTACGGCTACATTTCGGCTACTTCGGGCTACA
>CAXKVW010001669.1:0-25384 GCA_964058825.1 Carex arenaria
GCACATTAAGTTTGCTAGCGTTCATAAAAAGGAATCGAGTACAATCATCATCATCTTTGTTCCGAATGACAGTTGACCTAGGACTAAAAGATATTGGAATGTGGATAGTTGGAGTGTGGTTTTAGGTTAATGAGATTTGTATAGGCCATTCCAATAATAGCATATATAGAGAGGAAGATGACTCTTGTGTGAATTCAAAAGGTTATTACTTGGAGTACGTAGCCCGCTAGCTTTATTAAACAACTTTAGTTGATTTTTAAGTACATGCTTCTATAATTCTTGCTGGGAAAAAAAAACAGAGAACAGTGCATGGATACAAAATATTTTTTGTCTAAATTGGAATAAATCACCAAAATCAAGTATTAAAGATGAGAAACAAGAAAGCAACAATCATGTTATTGTGTTGTGAGCTTTAAGGTACTTGCTGTTATATTTGTGCTTGCTTTAGGTTATTGTAGACTAGTAGTACTAGTATGTTGTTGAACTATGGTTGTCCATATAATTCTGGTATTTTGTTTTGTAATAGAGGATTTTGTTACCTATTTGGTACCGGTTCTTGTAACAGTGTTGGTTTCTGTTAATGGAAATCGGTGGATAAGGCAACATATATAATTACTGAAAATTGAAAAGGCAGATATATGGGGGTGGCCATGTGCATGCAACATAGCTCGGTGAACTGAATCATTTCTCAATAGTTATTAGATCTTCCCAGCCAAGCAAAACTAGAATTCTAATAATTAACATACAAACAATTTTTCCTATTATTAATTGAGTTATTCATACTACTGAACATAAAGATATAAAATACATGCCTTAGGCACAAATTTAACACAAACAATATACTGATTTTGACACTTAAACTTAGACTCATAACCAAACAACAAAATAATTTTTTTTTTTTTTTTATGGTTGGCGTGAAAGCCAACAATTGCATTGAATTAATAAAAAGTTTATGTACACAATTTCCTAATATTAATTAAATATTTACAATCTCAAATATAATTACTCCTCTCCTGCAAATGCACTCATCCATTGATAGATCTCTAGTGCCGTATCATTAATTAGTTGACGCACCAATTTCCGTTTATTTGAGAATAAGCACCTGTTTCGCTCACGCCATAGTCCCCATGACCCTCCTGCCCATATCATACTCCAGCGTATCCTGGCCTCTTTTTCCAGAGTATGCAACCCTTTTTGCCAAATATGTGTAATGTTGTTTGAGTGCCCCCTTATAGAGATATTGTGATGAGTCATAATACCCCTCCAAAAGTTCCGAGCGTATGGGCATTCCCACATGATGTGATCTCTTGTTTCCGTTAATTCTGCCGCACAAAGATGGCAACCAACCTGAACTGAACATCCTCTCGATAATAACACCTGTTGTGTCAATATCTTGTCTTCTAACATGAGCCAAATGAAAATTTTTATTTTCATCGGCACCTTAATTTTCCATAATGATGCCTGTGTGCCTGAGACGATTCCTGTGTGGTGCAACGCCCTGTATGCCGTAGCACATGTAAAAATTCCTTGCGCCGCCCAACGCCAGCGTGTTATCCCATTTTTCGTGCATAGTGAGTTTGAGTAGAAGGGTAGTATTTGAACCAGGTCTTTGACAAAGAAGGAGGTATTGTTGCCTATTGTCAAGCACTGACTCGCCGCCTCAATTGCGTGTAGCTTACGCATTGTAGCCGGCCACAATCCGTCGTGATTGTTGTCCAGATTCCACAGCCATTTGGATAGCAATGCCTCATTTTGTCGCCGGAGGTCCATAATTCCCAAACCTCCGTTGATTTTGAGGCAGCAGACAATTTCCCAATTCGCCAAGCAATTGATCCCCTTGCAAATATCGTTCCCTTTTCATAGGAAGTTCCTTCTCATTCTGTCTAGATGTCTGATTATCCCGACGGGTAATTTAAGTGCATGCATATAGTGAAGCGGCATTGCCGACAGTACCGCTTTCACTAATGTAATTCTACCTCCATAAGAAAGAAAATTTGATGTCCATCCCTCAATCCTCCCCTGTACCGCCGATATCATCGGTTGGAAGTCCACCTTCCTCGGTTTTCTCACCGACAGCGGTAATCCCAAGTATCTAATTGGTAGTGATTCTGCAGGCACCGACAGGATTGATTGTATCGTTTGTATCAATTCTTGAGGAACAGCGATAGGAACGAATGAGCTTTTCTGTCTGTTTATCCTTAGGCCGGTTAAATCCGCATAGTAATTTAGAACATGCCTGATAACCCTTAATGTGTATGGATTGGCCTCACATATGATTAGAGTATCATCCGCATACTGAATCGTCTCCGGTTGGAAGAAGACATGCCGCAGCAGGATAGCGTCACATTCTGAATAAACCTGCTGAGTGAATCTGCTGCCAAAATGAACAGCATCGGCGATAACGGATCCCCCTGTCGCAGTCCCCTCTTATGTTTAAAAAACCTAGAGAAGGATCCATTTACTTTAATAATATTCGATCTAGAAGTACGCAATGTATTTAAAACCGTCAAGATCCATCCCGGCGGAAACCCTCTTTCTATTAAGACATTCATTGGAAAACACCAGTCTACCGTGTCAAATGCTTTCTCGAAATCCACTTTATATAGTACCGCCGGCAGTTTCCTTTTTGAACAGAAGCTTAGGAATTCCCTTGCCGCTAAGAAGGACTCTCATTAAGGATCTTCCTAACAACAAAATAATTTAAACTCTGAAGTTATTGACTTCTTCTTCCTTAAAAAAGAAAGGGCTTCTTCTTCCTCAGCTATTCAATTACAATGAATAAAAAAAAATCACTGACAACTTAAACTCTAAAAAAGAAATGAAATAAGAAAATGGCAGCGATGACATACATCGTTGTTGTGACCGCATTTCTTCTTGCGGCAGTTAATAGCCGTCGGGTGCAGACGGGCACAACAACTGTGACAAAACAGGAAAACAAATAAGACCATTGAAACATAATATTTCTACCTTGGATGACAAATCATCCTCTCAAATTAGTTCATTTAACTTCAAATTAATATTCCTCCCAAGCTTGTTCATGTATACATCAACTTGGTTTCAATTATGTTATTACCATGTAATACTGTTTATCTGCCAAAACATATATTATGAACAAAACTTGGTACTGCTGGTACCTGGGACGACTACAATGTAGCGCATATATAATTAGTAAAGAAACAACAATTAAAAATTAAAAACCAAAAGAAAGAGGCATTACATGCGGCATATCATTTTGTCTGAATTGTAACTTTGAGCAACTTTTAGTAGCATCGGTGGAACATTAGGCAAACCGCTACGACCCCCGTCCCTCAACCACAGCACCAGGTGCAGTATCGGCTCTGCAATATAAATTCACATTTTCTATGTTTGCTCAAAAGCCCTTTAATGAATAATTTAGAACTAAATTGTAAAGATAGATATGCGAATGGGCATAATGCCTTGTTTAAAATTTTTTTGTAAAGATAGAACTACAAATATTGCCCTTTAATGAAAAACAACAACAACGTTTAAAATTTTAAATACAGATCTATATATGGACCTAATTAATGTAGTATATTATTGCATCATTACAGTCACATCCTCTCTCTGAAAATAAAAAATTAACCTAGGTTAAACCAAGAAGACCCGCTCTACTGTTGTACAGGTTAAACAAAATTAGTGTTCAAAACTATGGTTCCCAACACAAGGTGAATACTATAGTTGAATCATCTTCCCTTTTTCTAATAATAGTTGGATCACCTTCTACTGACAGTATCTTACTAAAAAATCTTGTGGAACGCAAGAGAGACAATATTTTCACAAAAAAAAAAAACTGCTTCTCATCAGCGATTTGGAAAATTCAATAACATACTATGACAGAAAATTAACATTGCATTTTATACAGTTATCATGAACAGCAATATATCTCGCATCCTTATAGCAGTTAGACATCCTCCAATCCTTGAATTCCATTGATGTCCGTTGAAAAATAGAAAGATTATGTTAGGGCCAGTCGGAGTCATGCCCACATTTGTATTAATATAAAGGTTCAGTTACAAGAGTCTGGTAACCACCATTTAAAAGATAGATATGGATTAAAACAGTTGAGCTAAAACATAATTAAAACTGAGACGATTCTAAAAACCATTAAGTTGAAGGAAAACTAAAATTAAATTTAAAAAAAACTTTGAAACACAAATTTTGAAGTGCTCCTTGAATTAATGAAATGCTGGTATCTCTGGGAATTTAAACTCCGCCGTAACTTTGTCCGCCACAGTACAAACTGCATGCTAATAAGCATAATTGATCTTGATTTCTTACTATGCACGGCTTGTGTCAGCATGTTGGACTGACGTACGTACCAGTTAAAACTCCCAGTTAAAAATTAAAATCTCACAATCCTTCTCAACACGCCCCCCCCCCCTCTCCCGGAATATGTCTAAATTAGAAGAATCGGTCTGGAATTAGTGAAGATTCCCTTGATTTAGCCGAGCCAACCATGTTTAACCCAGTTTATCGCTGAAAATCGGCCGCTGTGTAACTCGGTCGAAAATTGGCTCAGTGTCGTCCGATTCCGGTCCAACTTGGCCGATTTGTAGACCTTCATGGTCGGAAGACTAGGCTTCTATATTTTTATCTCAAAAAAAAATGAGATGTTTTGTTAACCATACCACCCAGAAAAATGGAAAATGTACAAAGATTAACTCAGAAATACCAGGAAGGTGTAGCGTACATTTTTTTATGGACTTGTATTAGCAAGGGAACTACAATAATCAAATTTATACAATATTGTAAGTAAATCCCAATTCAATAAAACAAGAAAGATTAAAACTTACACAGCCCTAATCGCCATTATTTGTGCTCTGAGCTGAGCTTGCACTCTGCTTCTGTTTCAACTACATCAGTGGATAAAAAGGAATAGATGAAGAAAAATTAGTAAAATTGTATGGAAACTAAGAATAGATAGTTTAATTTCTTTTTGCTATCATTTGGAAGTTCATTTGTTCAATGCCTGGTTTCTAATAAGTTTAATAATATGAAACAATGTGAATGATTGTATCAAAAAGATAAATTCCAAAATGCCCTGTAGGTGATTGAGCAACAAGGGGTAAATGTAAAAAAGATAAAACAAAAAGATACCATCTACTATATGAGGCAGTATATATGCACTCATTTGAGGATATCCTAGTGAAGAAAAAAGATAAATAAAAAGACATTAAGAAAATTTGCTAACTGGTACTGAAAATCACGACCATGCAGGACCTATTAAATTTGGTACGTAAAAAAGTAAAAAACCATCAAATAAAGAGATTGGTTGGGTTTCACTTGATCTATAAAGTATGATAACCATCTTGTTCGGTCAAGAATGCTGACCCCGTGTTATCATGGGTTCATACTCCCACTAGTTATAAAATTAACCATCAAAGACCAAACTTTTTCTCAAAGGAAGAGTTCCATTGCAAAGATTAAAAAAAAAAAAAAAAAAGATTGTTTACCTTGATAAGTAGATGGTCCGTCCGGATCAATTCTTCTCTCATCAATTTGTGAGATTATTCAAGAATATTGTTCCTCTTCGCATAACTTTTCAAGATCAGGGCACTCTGAAATTTCAAATTTTTCAAGACCATAGAGGATTTGGTCGAAACCTTCGGGTAGAGATGTCACTCTTGGACATTTGTTAATGATCAAGGTTTTGAGCGAGGTGAGACCTGCCAACTCAATTGGCAAGCTTGTTCAATTCTTGCAGGAATGATGCTACATTGTGAGCAATCAATCAAATGAATTTCAACCAAATTCGGGAGGCCTACTGGATTGGCAAGCCAATTTGCAAATTCTTTGCCCCCATATAGTTGTACTTTCAACACCTTCAATCCACTGTGAGGTTGTAGAGCATCTAATACATTCAAATCATTATTTTCTTTTGGCATAACTAGTTGTTGTCTGCCCCAACATAAAGTCAGCCTCTCCAAATTTGTTTTCGACAATAGATTAGCCTTTTTGGCATTTGTTGCATCCTTCACCTTACGCATGTCCTATATCTCCAGCAACCCACTGAGATTAAGGCACTTTACTTCATCAATGTCGTTGCCGGTAGTTTCTCTGACAATATAAGTTGTAAGGGTCTTTAGGCAACTCAACTTTCCGAGATGTACTGGCATTTTCTTTAGCTTCGGGCATTCATCAACATAGAGATGCCTAAGATTTATCATGTATCTCATATCTTTTGGAAGCTGACAAAGAAGAAACACTTGGAGAGATTTAGAGTTTGCAAAAAGTATTATGAGCTTGTGGATTCAGGTAATCTCTTGATTCTTTTATTGAAAGATTTGACAGTGACTGACTTTCAAAAAATGAATCAAGAAATTACCTAAATCTTAGGCATCTGTATGTTGATGAATGCCCGAAGCTAAAGAAAATGCCAGTACATCTCGGGAAGCTAAGTTGCCTAAAGATCCTTACAACTTATATTGTCGGAGAAACTACCGGATATGGCGATGAAATAACATGCCTTAATCTCGGACATAAAATAATCTCATAATGATTCTTGATTCGGGTATTACCACATATTAACCTAGCGAGGGTGCTCTTCCCTATACCAGGATCACCAACAATTGCGAGTATTGCAAGGTTATCTTCACCAGCGTGGGACATCTCAAGCAAATGGTGCACAATTTGCTCCTCTTCTATATCTCTACCCACAATAATAGGATCAATTCCTTTCAGACTTGATAAGGTCGGGTCTTGCCAACCTTCAGAAATCAGAACATAGCATTAGGTGGCCTTGTCGACTGATGATATGTGTCGACCTTTGGACAAGATCTCCCATTGTGACCACAATTTTGGTCAGCCTCTCCCTCATCCCTTCAATAGAGGGAAGCTTCCTCCCAATGATTAGATCACAAAGGGAGAAGATACTAGTTCTTACTTTGTCACCACTCTGGTGGTGGTCAATCTCAGCCTCTGCTCGAAGAGTTTCATATCTGAACTCATCGACTACACCATAAGCTTCATATGTCACTGCATTGAGGTCCCTAAGCCAGGCTTGACGTGCCTTACGAGCCTCACATTCAGCTTGACTTTCAGAAAAAATATTCACAAAATTCAGCACGAGGGATCGCGGGCAGGATATCCCTAAACAGTTGGAGCAGCTTCTGACGGCATCGATCAGTGTTGTTGCAGGACAGGTATCAAGCCCGAGATCAGCACGCTTGCCATTGCTTAATTCGTACTGTTAATTAATTCAGGTTTGGAAGACAAACTGATTAGAAGAGCAATAGATCAAGAGAACGTGCTGGAAAACAGTAGGAAGTGATCAACTACAGCATCTTCATGCACATAAGGAGATGATCAGTGCAAGCAAAGCACATGTCCGATTTTTGTGGATATCAAGGGCAGAGATTGTAAGGTGAATGGGGGTCAATTGACCCCATTAATTTTCAATTTTTTTATATTTTATATGATTTTTTATATAATTTAGAATAAAATGCTACCGGTGTTGTTATATTGATTCCCATTCAGTATGAAAAAATTTATATAATTGACTTCTAATTTATATTTGATCCCCATAGTTTGAAAATCTGACTCCTCCAGTTGGAATATAATTTCTTCTTTTCACCAATTAAAGTCCAATTTGGCCATACCTTTGCGCAAAGCATAGAAAAAAAAAAAAGAGAACGAATCTCTTTACTTAAAGCAAAGCATAAAGAAAAAGAAAGCGAAAAAGATAATGCATCAGTTGTCGGCTATGCATTTAAAAAGCAGATGTCCAGATCTGCTGCTATTCGTGTCTAGACAGCATCCTTGTCATTTTTTAATTTCCCAAAAAAACAATTACCTTGATTGAATAAACTTCAAAAATTAATAAGGTTGTTAAAAAATAATAGTTAAGTCAAAAAATAAAAGTATCCCCGCCATTATGTGAAGTGAGAAAATTTCATTATGATAAATTGCATTAAAATATATAAAAAATTTAAAGTCTCGATGTTACGTATAAATTGAAGTAGATAGGGCCGGCATGTCCCATTAACGCTGCAAAAACAGAGCTGATGCCTGATGCAGGGAGCGCATCCTCTGCGGAGTTTTTACCTGCGGAGCTATGCGGTTCTTTTAATTTGGGCCGCTCGTTTTGATCGGACGGTCCAGATTTAATCTCCAGCCAGTGAGTGCTCGAGATGATGGAGGGTGCAGTATTAATTTTTCTTTGAGATTCGTGCTATAATCTTATTTGATCCGTCCGATCAAAACGAACGGACCAGATTAAAAGAACCGCACAGCTCCGCAGGTAAAAACTCCGCAGAGGATGCGATTCCGCCTGATGCAACCTTTCTTCTCAAGTTAGAGCAAAGCACACTTTGATACATCTGGTCACTGGCTCACTGCATTTTCAACATCAAAATACCCAACCCCAATGTTTAATAATTCTCAAAATCTTACAAATCAATTATAAAATGCGGATGTAATAACTACAGCATCCATAATAGGATCTTTAATTAATTGTTATTTTAATAAGTTGTTTATCTAGTATTTTTTTTTATAAAATTTTCAGGTCACTAATTATAATTAGTTTGAATAACCTATTGGATTGACTTCATAAGTGAGTGTTTACATTCAAAATTTATAAATTTTCAAATAATTTAGTATAAAATCAAAAGGTCCAAAAAATAAAAAGGTTGTAAGTTAATTTTAAGACAATATACTGATTTAAGTTATATAAACATAACAACAATTTATAAGGAAAATAAATAATTTACAAAAATTTAACCTTTTGATAAATATTAAAATATAGATAATTTATTACTTTATTGGCAAGATTTACTTGTTATATAAATATTAAGACGCATCGACCAATATGGATTGCATGTTAAATTGAATATAATAGACGTACCATACTATTGATATAAGACATGATCATGAGGTTTTACAACAACAATTGGCAAATTGAAACCTATTTCCCCGAATATGTGATTAAATGAAATTTGGGATTTATTAATTTAGACAGAAGCCTGAAATATAAATTTTGTAAAACAGAAGGGACGGATAAGTTTTTTCCATTTTTTTACTTTTCAAAAACATTTAATTAACAACGAAAATGCTATCGTGTACCAAACAGAAGTATTCATCAAGAGCAAAGTGCATTTCGGAATTTCCTAAGAAAAACCAAACTAGTGAAAAAATGGCACAGCGGAGCCGGTTTCGTCACGGAACGGTACGGTTACGGTACTGAACGGCACGGCACGTCACGCGAAAGATCCGGTTACGACACGGCACGTGGTCACGCGAGTCACGTGTAATTAGAACCGTTAAGTCTTGATCAAATAATGAATCTTGAATAAACTAACATAAATTATGAAAAAAAATTGTTAAATGTGAGAAACGTCACCGGTTACGTTTAGACATGGCACGTGAATAGTCACTGTACGACACAGTACGGCACGGTATGGCAAGATACAACACGTGTGACTGTTCACTTGGTCACAGCACGGCATGTTTTTTCTACTATAGTGCCTCTGAAATTACATAGCAAAATACTGAGTGCGTATCCTCTGAGATATCTCAACTTTTGGGTGACCGACGTATGCGGTTATCCCCGTTCCTATTCGGGAATAACAGAAGGGCTGTATTATTTGCACTTTAAGATCCATGGAGAACACATTTAACGGTTGAGATTGTCTAACGAAACACTCAAAGTTTGAGATATTTCAGAGGATGCGAAAACCAAAATGCGTCGGTAGTAGCAAATTAAAAAACGGGACCTAGACCTGAATAACATGGGAATTATATAATTAAACAAAATATGAACATAATATGATTAAATTTGTATGGGAAAATTGGTTATTTGTCACTCCAAAATCTTCAAATCTAATAAATGTCATTACAAAATTATAAATTTGAAAAATGTCATTCTAAACTTAGTTAATTCTTAAATTTGCCACAAATACACAATTTTTATACTTTTTAATTAAAAATTAACTGAAAAATACAGTTTTGAGATACGTATTTCTATATTTTCCTATATACCCTTCAGACTCCTCATTATACGTATCTCAAACTGTATTTTTCAGTTAATTTTTAATAATAAAAAAAGGTATAAAAATTGTGTATTTGTTGCAAATTTAAGAATTAACTAAGTTTAGAGTGGCATTTTTCAGATTTGAAAGTTTTGGAGTGGCAAATAACCAATTTTTCCAATTTATAAAAGATAGTTATATTACAACAATGGTTACACTATGTGTGATGATGATGTTGTGATCTTACGTGAACATGACGTGATTAAATATAATGTGGTTGTTCACATTTAATCATCTATTAAAAAATTTAATTAGTTTATAAAAAAATATAAAAATAGATGCTAAAAAATAAGAAAATATTGTAAAATCAATTAAAAGAAATGAAAACCAATATTGGATAAGTTGGTCACGTAACGTGATGTGACGTTATCATATCAGTTTGTGTAGTATATTTTTTTATGTAACCGACATACATGACTTTGACATATATGTGGCTAATTTCGTTCACTATACTTGGGTAATAAAAGTATTTATTTTGGATGTCCAATTTTGAGTTATTCTCTCTTTTATCTAAATAAAAAGAGTTTCTAGGTGATTCGTTTTTGAAAAGAAAAGGTTTACATTCTAACATTATATGTACAGATTTAGTTTGATACTATTTTTCTTATATTAAATAAGTTCAATATTATCTATCATTAAAATTATTTTTCTGCCCAATTCTAATTTGATAGCGCATGAGAATTAACATATTGCATGTTATCTAATTTTACTCTCTTCATAAGTTGATCAAACTACCAAACATACTGGCATCAAATTGGTCAACATGAGATTACTCAAAATTTCTTTATTACATGTCTAGTTTCCATGCATTTTTGAACAATTGAAGTGGAAAGTCGGTAGAAAATAAAAGAAAATATATCAGAAATAAATATTTTAAAATTAGACACCTTTTTCAAACTAAAAGTCAAATTATTCGTCAAAATATTATTTGTATGAATAATTATTTTCAAATTTTATCTATAAATTATTTGTGAATAATGTTTCTAAAATATTTATAAATTATGGGGGAGGTTTTGTTCAAATAGTTTTGGACAAAGTCTATATAGTTCGTTCAATTGTTGTTAAAATTCACTTACACAATTTAGATTCACAACACCATTAAAATTTAAAAAATTTAAATATATTTGTACAAATCTCAACACACATCGAACGGAGTTCGCCCCGCTTTGATAAAATTAGTCCAAAGTCTTTTGGATAAATTCCAATACCATAAATTACCCAAAAAAATTCTAGCTCCCTGGAAAATCGGATTTAAATTAATAGCATCCGGACCAAGGTTTTGTCAAACTTGACACTCTCCCAGACTCAATCCGCACACGCAGAATGATAGGTACGTGGACTTAGCAGGGGCACCATCTGGTGCGCGGACTGAGGGGGCAGACCGCTGGTGCGCGGACTGAGGGGGCAGACCGCTGGTGCGCGGACTGAGGGGGCGGACCCGTGGGTTCGCGGACTGAGTACGCACACCAACCATTTTATCAATTGTGTGTAACTTTAATTTGGATTTTAGATCCGAACTGTCCAATATTTTCTAGCACGATTATTAAAGAGATCTGCACGAATTTTTTAGCACGATTATCAATGACACGCGCATTTTAGTAACAAATCAAAGAAAAATACACAGTAAAGTTATGGTAGGTGAGCGGATCTAAAATAAAGTAAAGTTATGGTAGATGCATGATTATCAATGACTCGGTGGTGTTTGTCTGGTACCTAAAATTGAACTGTTCGGATCTAAAATAAAGCTTGGACGGTTTTAATAATCGTGCTAGAAAATTGGACGGTTCTAAAATAAAGCTTGGACGGTTCGGATCTAAAATTCAAATTAAAGTTATGCAAAAAAGCTAAAATAGTGGGTGCACGAGTTGAGTTCGCAAATCCGCGGGTGCACTAGCTCAGTCCGCTCACCTACCATTATGGGTGTGCAAATTGAGTCTGTGAGAGTGTCAAATTTGATAAAATCTTGGTCCGGAAATATTTTCCAGGTTGCTAGAAGAAAAAAATTCGGAGATAACACAGAGGCTAACTCGAAACAGGATTTCTATCCCTTGATAATTTCATCACACGTGAAACAAACCATAAACATTGAATAAATTGATATAATATTACTTACAAACATGTCAAGCCATGCACATAAGAAGTTTTATGTCATGCACTATGTTTAGATTCCATGTATGTATTGCATGATGAACAAGTCAATCTGCATGATTTGACACGCGGCTCGGTTCTCTTTTTTTTTTGAAAATTCTGACAGTGGCTGTCAGTTTACATGAGAAAAAATTAAATGAAACAAAACATATACACATCCAACATCAAAACAAAAACTAATTAAGATAACCCTCGTCACTAACAATATTGCAGCCACAACTTTGCCTCTTGTATTGTGTACTCCTCTAACACCTTGAGTGGTAATTCTTGTCCTTCAAAGATCTTCTTCTTACGTTGCTTCCAGATTGACCAACAGGTGGAAACAAAGTAAACTGACCACTGATTTTTCCCCATGCCTGCTAGTCTCGCTTTGGAACATGATGTGGACCAAATGCCATGAACTGTTTCATCCATGTGAAAGAGTTGTACACCAAGAATCGATGCCATTCTGTCCCACAATCTCACTGCCATCGGACAAAGGAAGAACAAATGCAAAACTGACTCGGCTAAACCCCTGCAACACGTCTCACAATTTGGAGAAACAGTAAAGCCTCTTCTCACCATCAGCTCATGAGTTAGCAGTCTATTTTTAAGCAAGAGATAAACAAATATGCGCACAGTTGGTGGAATTTTGTAACTCCATGTGCTCAAAAAAGGCCAAGCAATTTTTTCATCACCTACCATGATTGCATAGGCCGATTTTGCTGAGTATTGACCACTAGTCTCCCATCGCCATAACAACTGACTCCCCCTCCCACTCCCACTGTTTACTGTCTGAGTAGACCAAGTGAATAGTGGATATAATGAAATCAAAGCTCCCCAAAAAAATGAACCCACGTATGCCCAGCCTAGGTTGTTTCTTTGACTAATTTGTTTTTGTTTTAACATGATTATTTTTTCATACCACAAGCACGTTATGTTGGTGTATAACCTCCACCACCACCTCAAGAGTAAAGAAATGTTTCTAAACCGCAAGTTGGAAACTCCCATACCGCCCCATTCTTTTGGTGAACAAACTGTATCCCAATTTATCAAAGAAATTCTAGTTTTATTCTCTTCATTTTTTCCCCACAAAAAAGATCTTCTAATTCGGTCCAATCTATGAATTACCCATTGAGGAACTTGAAAACAAGCCATAAAATAAATAGGAATAGAAGAAAGGACCGAATTAACAAGTTGCAACCTACCCCCACGCGAGATGAGTTTACCCTTCCAACCTTCCAACCTACTTTCGAATCGTTTAATCAACGGCATAAAAAGGTCCCTTGTCGGCTTCTTAATTGTTAGAGGCATTCCTAAATAAATTGTTGGGAATTCTGTTTGCCGGCACCCCAAAATCAAATTAGCACGAATGCAAGCCTCTTCTTGCATATTAATCGGAATCCACATACTTTTCTCATAATTAATATGGAGCCCCGAAATTGCCGTGAACATTCTTAGAATAATTTTGAGTGAGATCAGAGTCTCTTCATCTGAATTGGCTATGATAGCCGTGTCATCGGCATATTGTAAGGCAATAACCGACTCTCTCAACTTGGAAGATAATTTATGAGGTAGGTTTTGATTCAATTTACCTATCATCATTTGCAAAACATCAACCGCCAAATTGAAAAGCATCGGAGAGAGCGGATCCCCTTGTCTCAAACCTCTCTTATGGGTGAAGTAGTTTGAAATTTCATCATTAACAATTACCCTTGAACTTGCTGATTCCAACAGTAACCGAAGCCAACCCACCCATCTTGTTGTAAATCCCCTTGCCTTCATCACATCTAACAAAAAATCCCAACTTACTGAATCAAAGGCTTTGGCAAAGTCGATTTTAATAAAAACTGAACTCCTCTTTGATTTGGATAAGTGGTGAAGGATCTCGCGAGTAGTATTAAAATTTTCGGCAATTTGCCTACCCTTGATAAATGCCGTTTGGTTCGGTGAGATGAGACTTGATAGCTTATAGCCAAGCCTACTAGCTAGCAATTTTGAGATGATTTTTGGGACAATATTAATGACACTTATCGGGCGAAAATCACCTACACCCTCCGATACTTCCTTCTTGGGAATCATAATCAGATTTGCTCTATTGATCCCCTTCAACTCAAGGTTATTGTCATAGAACTGATGAACCATTGACATTATGGTTTCCCTCAAATCTGGCCAGAAATTCTGAACAAACTCATTTGGAATTCCATCTGGCCCCGAAGCCTTGTTTCTAGCTAGTTGTTTAATAGCATGAAACACCTCAATCTCTGTAAAAGGACCATCCAAAGTTTCTAGTTCGATATCAGGGTTATAAAAAGCATTCGGCTGAAAATTCAAGGGTTTGATTTCGGTTCCAAGCACCTTAATCATATGGTCTCTGAATGCATTAGCAATGAGTTTGGTTTCAGTTATTTCGGCACCCTCATAGGTCAATTTGTTAACCCTATTTTTATGCCTTCTTGATGAAGCAAAGGCATGAAAAAATCGGGTATTTCTATCTCCATTAGTTAACCAATTACAACGAGACCTTTGTTTCCATCTTTCTTCCGAAATACAAGCCAAATTGAAAGCCCTTTCTCTAACCATTAGTCTAAACCGAAATTCATATGCCTCTAAATTTCTTTTTTCTTCTATTTGGTCAAAGAACAAGATGGTTTGTTTGCAACATTGCAACTGTTGCTCTAATTCCCCAAAATTTTGGCAATGCCACTCCCTTAATTTGAGATGAGTTTCATTTACCTTTTTCTGGAAAAAAGCCACTGTTGGCAAACCTTGCGCACTTGACCAAACTTGCCTAATTATGTCACATCCTGTTGGGTGCTTTAACCAAAATAATTCCAATCGGTTTTGTCTCCTATATTGCTGCGGCTTGGAGCAAGATAATAACAGAGGTGAGTGATCCGACACAGTCATTTCAAGGGCCTCCAATGAAACGTTTGGGAAGAAGGTGGCAATGTCGGTTGAGATAAATATTCTATCCAACTTGGAGAAAACAGGCTGAGGCCTTTTGCTTGACCAAGTGAACACCTTATTCCGCAATTGAACATCCACCATTTCAATATCTCTAATCAAATCATTAAATAAACACATTTGTGAGAGACCACGCATATCACCCACCTATCCACTAACCAACGCACCATGTTAAAATCCCCTCCTAATATCCATGGATATTGCACCATCTCTGAAATTTCTTTTAGCTCCCTCAAAAATGCTGGTTTGAGCAAATCATTCACCGGTCCATATACATTCGTAAAAAGCATAACCCCACCCGTGTGTGGCTGCCTAAGCAATGCCGAACAGGTGTGATTTGTGGACCAAGAGGAGAGGAGTTCATAACTCCTTCTCCAAGAGATTAAACAACCCCCCGAACTATTTAGAGCACTATTCGCAACACAACTTGTTTGGAAAAAAGATGGCAACACCTTCGAATAGAGAGTAAAATCTAAATTATTCCATTTTGTTTCTTGGAGCATACAAACATCACAATGGGATTTTCTAATTACATCCCGTACAACATCACATTTTTTAAAATCCCCCAAGCCCCTACAATTCCAAGACAACACTTTGAATTTTTTTAATTCTGCCGACATTAAAAACTGGAAATAGACACAATATCGGAAAATCGATCACAATATCGGAAAATAATGTGAAGTTTTGCTTCTTTTAGTTAAACATATGTATTTAAAGACTTAGATTGATTCACATTATTTTCCACTATGATTTTGTTATAAATCGATCACAATATCGGAAATTAATCCTTACTTTGAATAAATACAGTTCTAGTTCTCATATAAAAGCTAACACCCAGCACAGTGATAAAAAAAATTAATGTTCACCTAAAGAATTTCTAATCTATATATGTTATAAGGCTTAATCTCAATTTTACTCAAAATAATATTAATAATATTATTCACTTATAGGGTATTAGTTTATCTAATTATTACAAGATGTTAGCAGAAATCAATATCATTCATATTTTTCTCTTTTCGTTTTTGAAGATAAAATTAAATATTATTTTTTATTAATTCAATTAATAAAGATATTAGAAAAGATGCTGAGAGACCATATCATCGAGGACAAAGAGGAACTTTTTCTCTTGGACAAGCCTCTCGAGTAAACACACCAGCTCCAATCTTTCCAGAACAGCAGTTGAGGTCAACAATTATAGTACCTTTCATCTCCTTTTGAGGCTCGTTGAATACAGACCTCCTTTGAGACTCAAACCAAATGTTTAACTTGAGTTCCACCCGAATTTTCAAATTACTAAAGATCCTCTTTCAAAGCTCTGATTTCTCCACACAGCAATGCTCTTGCTTGGCTTCCTCTCGGCGTAGGTAAGGATGCATTGGATGTCACAAATGGTCTTGTTGAGCTTCTCGATCTAGCCATGGAGGCCAAGTAGCATGCCAACCTCATCCTGCACTATTTGCACATTAAGTTTGCTAACGTTCATAAAAAGGAATCGAGTACCATCATCATCATCTTTGTTCCGAATGACAGTTGACCCAGGACTAAAAGATATTGGAATGTGGATAGTTGGAGTGTGGTTTTAGGTTAATGAGATTTGTATAGGCCATTCCAATAATAGCATATATAGAGAGGAAGATGACTCTTGTGTGAATTCAAAAGGTTATTACTTGGAGTAGTCCGCTAGCTTTATTAAACAACTTTAGTTGATTTTTGGACCCTTCTAATTGTACCCAAGGATTTGTACCCACTTTTTACCCAAACCAACTGTCATTTGATGCTAAAAAATACTGTAACAATAAGGTAATAATACCGTAACAGACATTACAAAATACTGTAAAAGATGAGATAAATTTTGTAAAAAATAACAACTTGCAACTTCCAACATCTTTGTACTTGGTGTACTTTGTACTTTCAAAATTGTTGTACTTTGACAGTTAATGACAGTTAACTGTACTTGTTTTACTTAAGAATCTGCCCACTTGTGTACTTTCCCCCTTCTATAAGTTTTTAATTTTTTTTTTAAAAATTTCTATCGTTTTAGAAGTTTTGATTATTATTATTTTTTATTTTTTTTAAATTCATCATTTTTTTTATTTTTTGAATTAAATAATCTGTAAAATTACGGATTCAAACTAATGAAATTGAATATAGTAAAAAACAGCTGCGTAAAGTGCAAAAATAACGACAAAATCTATATTCCAAAATACTGTAACACAACATTATGAAAAGTTGTAACAATAAAGTATCAAAACTGTAACAAGAAATACTATAGCAATGAAGTATGTAAACTGTAACAATTACCATAACAACTATAAAACAACAAAAATATCAAAAAAAAACTTTATAAACATAACTTTGTAACAAATATAGATAAATAATGTAACAAATATAGACAAATATTGTAACAAATTAACTCATTCTGTATATCAATTAGTATCAACATACTGTAACAAATGTAGACAAATAATGTAACAAATGTAGGAACAAACTGTAACAGATATACTGAATATCAACCAGTGTCGAAAACTGTCTCAACTGTAGACAATTAAACTAAGACTGAACATCAATCAGTATCCAATACTATAACAACTGGAGACAAATAATCTAACAAATGTAAATAAATATTGTAACATATTTATCTAATACTTATACACAATGTTCCCAGTGGTTCTTCTTACACACAGGGACAAATAGCCATTTGATTGTCTCAAACTGTTGGCCAGACAGTTGAGGAATAGCCATCACCGCCTGTTTCTCTGTGTATGTGTGTATTAAGATCTGCATTTTACAAGATAACATACTGTAATAAATATGAACAAATAATGTAACAAAGAAAAATCAAAACTGTACAGTACTATCAAATATGGAATGAAATAATGTAACAAATGCCTAACATAACTGTACCAAATAAATGTAAATGAAAATACAAAAAGAGAATAAAAAATTACTGAGGTGTAAGGGGAAATGAAAAACTAAGGATGAGCAACAGTACATCTTAGCATCTCTTTGATTTAGTGTCCGTCCCTAAGGGACTTTGATTTAAAATTATGCAACGTAGTTTTACATTGTTGAATATTATTAAATAAAATTGTTGAATATTATTAAAATTGTTGAATATTATTAAATAAAATTATGCAACGTAGTTTTACATTGTTGAATATTTTCCATTATAACTTACGTTAAGTTCTTAAATAAAATTATGCAACGTAGTTTTACATTGTTGAATATTATTAGTTTCAAATGTTTGGTGTATAATTGGAAAATATTAGTTTCAGATGCTCATCATATAATTTTTTAGATTGTACTTTTGTATTTTATAGTTGCATCCTTTATTTATATTTCTGAATGTTATATTCCCCAATTAGATTTTTGAAATTTAAAATAAATGTTGCATTTTATGTTTGAATATTACATAGGAGAATAACTATGCACTACGATTTAAAACTGAATCAAATATATGCTCTTTGAAAAGTGAAAAAAAAAATTAAAAAATAATACAAGTGTTTGCGTTGCGTCTTTTTATATTATATGTGCTAGAAGTCTAGAACCGCAATCTAGAATCTCGTCGTATATTTTTTTTTATAAAAAATAGGAATCATGTCCCTAAGTATTTCATTGATTATAGGTTTCAACTTGAAACCTTGAATGTTACAAAAGATAGTTGAATATGATAATTGAAAAACAAAATAAATCTAAAAAGTCCAATAAAATTCATATATTTAAAAAAAAAACTAAAACAAAATCTAATTCGTCTTTGTATACTTAAAAATCTTCATTGAAGATACATCCACTACTCTTGCACACATCTCTTGTTATTTGTTGCACAGTTTTCATTTCATTTCTGAAAATTCTAAAGCATCTCTCCCTCCAACATATGAACATTGCCATCAAAATTACTTCTCTTAATTTTAAATCTGCATTTTTGTCCACTACCCAGTAAGGAGCTTGAGTCTCCTTCAATATCTCTTTCCAGTCATGTACTGGTAAATGAAAAGCAGCATCCAAGTTTCATATAACGACAGAGCAAATGGACATTCTGAGAATAAATATACAATTGTGTGTTAGGCATATTCCATCTCATTTTTTTGCTAAATTATCAGTTGTCACTTGTCAGTAATTTCTCATAAGATGCCAGTCATGTGAAGATCTTCATTTTAAGGGGCACCTTCATTTTCCAGATCCTGTTTATGATCGTCCTGAATCTTGGTTCATCTTTCAATCCTAGATAAGCTGTTTTAACTGAGAAGTTGTCTGAAATACCAAGTCCCAACTCACTCTGTCTTCTGTTATATTAGATACTTTGTGTACTTTCCAGTATTGTTTGTAAAGCGCCCCACTGATTTTCCAGTGGTATTGAATCCAGTAAATTTTGGTTCTCCGAAAAAAATACCTCAAAAGAACAGAAGCGTATAGTGCCAAAAAGAATGATAATTTTGTGGGAGGTCACATATTTCAAAATTCATATGGATTTTTTTTTTTGTGAATATTAATTATGAGGTGATTTTGATATCCAAATTTTAATAATAAAAAATACTAAATTATATACTAAAAAAAAACTCGTCTTTTATGTATTGACCAGTGGACACGAAAACAAAGGTAAATGGCGCGCTCTTTGATTAGCAATATCTATGTTTAGATCAAAACAGTTTAAGTTTCATGTATTAAAATTTCTATCAATCCATATCTGAAAATCCAAACTAGAAATCAAAAACAGAATTTTGAACCAAGAAAAATATTGGAATTCATATACCAAAAACGGAAAAATCCAACAACAGTAGACGAATTTTCAAATTCCTGCAGCAACCCCAATAACAAATTTCTAAAATTAATTACAAGGTAGCAAAAATTGTAACTTATTTAAATAAAATCAAATCTTTAATTTAAATACCAATAGTTTAGATCTCAAAAATAAAAAAATATAATAATTACCAAATTAAAATATTTTATTTTTCAAAACATTATTTTAGGCAGTACAATAATTGATGAGCGGTAAGACCCCGAAGGTATCGATCGACTTTGTATTGTTTGCATTAATCAAAATTTGAGTTAATTCTGATGCAGAACGAATCCGGACCGTCCAATTCATATTGGCAGGAATATTTAAGAGACTTTGTGCATTTTATTTCAGATCAAATTGGTTTAGATTTTGATCGGAAATTCTGAGTCAATGCAAAAGATACGGATTCAAATGCATCATCACCCTCGTCCGAATTCGTATCCTCTGAGATTATATCATATTTTGCTTGACATTTTGAAAAATCACAATCAATCAAATACGTTATGCACGAATCTCAAAGCTCAAATAATATTGGCCCTCTGTGCTATCTCCGAAGGACACGTCGGTCACACAAAATATGAGATATCTCAAAAGATCAACGTTGTAAAATGCGGTTTCATGCGGATTTATATATGCGGATTTTAAACTATATATTAATTTATTTCCACTCAAAACATACAATATATTCTCATTCAAATCATTCAAATAATAAATTCGTACATATACGGACCAATATGCGGACATATGCGGACCAATATGAGGACATATGCGGCCCAATATGCGGTTGCATAGGCGAAACCGCATATTTGAGACTGCATGGAAATTTTTATGTGGAATCAGACTGCATAAGCATATGTGGCCGCATGAACCGCATTTTACAACACAGCAGAGGATACGCACTTCCCTCCTCCCGGGTCTCATCAACACGTGTTTTTTTTATTTTTAAAAACCTGCCATGTTCATATATGAATGTTATTAAATAATCAAATCTCAATTGTCAAGTGATTTTATGTAATATGAATATTACTTAATAATTAGTTAAATATCTTGAAATTTGGATTATTGGAAAAATTGAGCTATTTTGTGCCCGGGGCTCCGAATGTTCTTCTTCTTTTCATGAAAGGGCCCCGGGAAGAAGTCAAATTATTAATAAAAACTCTTTTGAAATGGCAGAAATAACAAAAAAAAATGTTTCTTGTAATATATTATCCAGAGCATAGGTTACCGTCATTTTTTTTCATAACCAAAAAAATAAATAAAATAATATTAATAACCCAAATTTATTTTTTTTTTCACCCATAACCAAACCGCCGGTCCGTGGGGCGGTCTACCCCCAGACCAAACCGCCAGTCCGTGGGGCGGTCTACCCTTGGACCAACCCGCCCCCCCGGGGGGCGGTCTACATATAATTTTTTTAATTGCATGGGGTTAAAATTGCATGAATTGTTAGAAATTACGAGTTTTATTAAAATTAGGTTTGATTATATTACGAGTTTTATTTTTTTAAACTTGATATTTTGAAATGCAGCATGACTAGACCTCGACATGGGCGATCACGAGATACGTCGGAGATCGGCGAGAGTTCGCAACCTCACGCCGATACTAGTGGTAGCACAGAGAGCCCCACTGCGGAGGGTGTCGATGCAGGGGATGCCGCACCACATCGTGCAGATACGTTCAGTCCTCTCCTGTGGGTCCCTCACAGACGTCACCGTGTCTCACTTACATCGATGGAGGTACGTTGTGTTATTCAAAGAAAATGCAAAAATTACGTTTCAAACATATAGTTATTCAGTCCCACTGGTCTAAAACATTGAAAAATGCAGGATGAGACCATGTTGACGGTGCGGCACCGCTCACCGGAGGTACGGTACATCGAAAATCCACTGATGGATCGGTACCTCATGAACCTCGGGTTGTACCAGTTAGGCACGATGAAACAACCACTGCGAATTGACCAGGCACTCATGTGCGGTCTCGTGGAGAGATGGCGACCTGAGACTCATTCATTTCATCTTCCTGTGGGGGAGATGACAGTGACCCTACAGGACGTGACTGCCTTATGGGGTTTGCGGATCGATGGCGATCCTATAGGGGGTGTCTCGGATCATCATGTACTCCAAACGTTGATCCCAGAGCTGTTGGGTGTGCATGTGGAGGGGGTGGCAAAGAAGCTAAAACGGAAGAATGAGGACGATGATGAGCAGTTCTCCCAGTACTGCATCAGTCTGAAGGCTCTCCGCCAATATGCCACCGAAATTGCCATTACTCCATGGACGACTGACGTGAAGAAGGTCAAGAGGTAATTTCAAAATCCATTACATTACATTAAAATTAGTTTTATCAAAAAAATAAACAGTTATTTACTTACTCTTCAAACTGTAGGTACGTTAGGACATTCGTGCTTGACTTATGTGGTGCCACGATGTTCGTCGATTCGAGTGGCGACTCGGTTCCGATTATGTTTCTCCAGCAGCTGGAGCAACTTGATAAGCCATCGCGGTGGAACTGGGGTGGAGCCGTGCTTGCATGTTTGTACAGAGGGCTGTGTCACGCTTGTCTGGTAATTCTTAATCAATTAATGTTCTTACGATTGTTTTAAATTTGATAATAACTAATACACATCTCAAATTTCAGAGAGACAGCCAGCAGTTCAATGGGCCACTCCTTCTGCTGCAGCAGTGGTCCTGGTCGCATCTACCAGTGTGCCGACCCATCATCCCATCAAATGTGAAGTGGCAAAAGAGCAAAGACATCAACAAAAGCCCCCCATACGGTACCATATGGGGTAGCTGCCACCGCTATGAAAATACGCCGAGGGGAGGGATAGCGGGTATATCCTACGTCCGGAATCAGCTCCAGATGTTGCACCAGGCAAACGTCGACTGGTTCCCGTATCGGTCGTGGTACCGGGCAAGTATTTTCTGTCCATTGACGATGGCACAGAGGGATCTCGGTTTGTACCGCGGTCCAATCGTTTGTTACTGGATGGTTGAGTATCACTATCCTGATCGGATGCCTCGTCAGTTCGAATTCGATGCCTTCATCCCTAATGACCCGATACTTGGTGAGGATGAGACGGAGAAGTTGCACAAGTAAGTAATACACACTCAAATATTGATATTATTTTTCAAATTGTATCTAACTGACTTATAATTGCAGTACCTTCCATAAAAAGCAAGAGGTGGATTGGAGCACCCACCATTTACGCCACTACAGGATTGCCCGCGCGCCTGAGAACCATTTGTGGGCTCCGCCTGACCCGACAGACGTCAGTTTGGGGGCGGGACCCTGGGCATTGCGGTATATTGTCTGGTACCAGCGGTGGTGCATGACTTCGGTGTACTTACAGGGCGACTACGGTGATACTCTTCGGCGGAGAATAATGGGTGATGAGAGTAAGACCCATTTGCCGTGGGGCCCGACCAATACTCGAACGGTAAGTAATAAAGATTATTTGTAATATTGTTTTTTTCCGTATAACTCGTTTTCTAATCGTTATGCACAGGTACTAAGGGGGATCCGAGGAGTTGCACACAGCTTGGTGTGCATGGCGAAAAAAGGTTTTCGGGCGTTCGGGTGTACTATGCTGCATCACACTGCTCCGATCGTCGAGGATTCCCAGTTCGATGGGCGCCTCATTGGCATGCTGCACGACGCTGGTGAGAACATCAACTGGCGTGAGATTAAGAAAGAATCACCAGCTCCGAACGAGTCAAGCCGAGAGCGGGTCCTCGTATACGACGATGACCTAGCACCACCATCCGAAGGTATTATAAGTTAAATTATTTTTTCATACATATCAATTTTGTTTTGAAAGTGTGTTCTTAAGAAGTTCAACTCAAATGTTGCAGAAGACAACCCCAATTGGGCGTTCCATGATTGGGTGCTTGACAACAAGAAATGGCACGCCTACTACAATAAATATAATGTGCCGGTGCAGCTTGGCGAGGTAAGTTAGTTTGTCTCTGTATAAATTAAATTTTAGTTATTTTCATAAATACAAAACTAACATTATAAGTTAACTGCAGGATGGTCACCCTCTATGGTGTGCCGAACCCACTTTCACTCCGGCAGACTTTGGCCTCACCGCCACCGGTGTAGAGGATCTCACCGGAGCCACACCATCGATGCCACCCCCTAGGCAGCACGACCATGAAGCGAGTGGGAGTGGGGCACAGCAGCCCACTGATGCTTGGGAGCCTCATATGTTCGGGACACAGCCCCCGAGCACGTATATTGGGGACTGGGAGACCGATCCATGGGAGACAGGTCCATCGCAAGCTACTCAGTATGATCCATGCCTCGATTCATACCGACGATCCACGGGCACTATGCAGGAGGACATGCATGTAGATTATTTTGATGACGAGGAGGACATGCATGTGGATCATTCTGATGACGAGGATCCTCCAGAGCCACAGAGGAGGCGTGTGCAGCCACAGAGGACGCGTGTGCAGCCACCGAGGGCGTGCAGGGCGCCTTCCAGACTGTCATTGTCCGGTCGTCATCGCTAGGTTTTTATATTTCATATTGTAGACCTGACAGTACTATTTTTATATTTATGTTTCTATATATTATGTTGATCAGACGTTGTTTGGTGATTTTATTCAGTTTGTTTTCGTTTCTATAGTTTATGCTGATCAGACGTTATTTGATTATTTTGTTCACTTATGTTTTCGACTATTCAATTGACATAACAAATCATAAAATCCCTCGTATCCAAATTATAAACAATATAGAATACAATATTACAAAAATATAAATAATAAATAAATAGAAAATAACAACATACAATATACAAATACAATAACAAATAGATTAGAAAAAAATACAATACAATTATAATAACAAATACATGGCCGGTTTTATAAAAAAAAAAAAAAAAAAAATTATATGTAGACCGCCCCCCGGGGGGGCGGGTTGGTCCAAGGGTAGACCGCCCCACGGACCGGCGGTTTGGTTATGGGTGAAAAAAAAAAATTTGGGTTATTAATATTATTTTATTTATTTTTTTGGTTATGAAAAAAAATGACGGCATAGGTTAAGTGGTTAATATATCCAGAGCAAAATATTATCACTTGCTCGCCTACTATAATGTACAGTATTTTTTATTTTTTAGAAATTCTTAAATATTATGTCGGAAAGAAGAAAGATGACAGATTTTTTTGATGCACTAGAAATAACCAATCATTAATTCAATTTGCAACGAGAAAGGGGGAAAATGATTAGATCCAATGTTTATCAGTTTCACATTTGAGTTCAATGAGCTGCTTTCTAATTCACTCTAAGATATGTGCATACTTAATCCATTTAAAAATATTAAAGTGGATGCACACAAATATTGAAGCGAACACGCATATATGTATGGAAACAAATTTTAAAACGAATCGGACAGAAATGTTGCCCTTCAAATTTAAATTGGTTTCAATCAGTGTTGTATGCGGCCGCATATGCGTATGCAGTC
>CAXKVW010001670.1:0-24060 GCA_964058825.1 Carex arenaria
AAGCAAGATTAATCAAGATTAATGAGGTGTCAATACCCATCAATCATTTACATACCATATTTTGTTGTCATTTTCAAAGTATTGTACCGACTGGTTATATCACCCTCTGACTGATGTTGTTATATTAACTGATAATTTCTGATAACATCTGTTTTCTCCTTTTTGGTTGATTTATCCAATTATTGAATGATTAGTCATTTTAGTGGACGTCTCCTTCAATAAAAGATGTTGTGGTTTTGGTTGTGATACTTTTAGTTATTCCATTTTTGTTGTTTGGGATCTTATAATTGTTGCTTGCTCCTGCACTCTTGTGACACTTCAATGTGATAATTAAATGCATTATGCATATGTTTCTTTTAAGTTTCTCCTCCTATACTGCCTAACAGGTGATGGTTACACTGGTATATAGTATATTATAACTTCCATCACATCATATTGTTGCATCGGCAAAGTCTCTGGTTTTCCAACAATCAACTGATTCCTTAAATATATTTGCAGTGTGATTAATTGAAATTGGGGTGACTGATGCCCATATTAATTCATGCTGATGTTTGAAGTGTATTTTCTCATTTTTGTATGAATGGTGTCGGTAGAACTATGTATACTTTGTTTAAAGTAAGTAAAGGTGGTGATTTTGAGGTCTTGATGTAAATAATTAAATTATGCTGATTTTCAATTGGATGTTTTGGGTCTTAGTCTCTTTACTGGTATTTAGCAAATTAAGGTACAAATGTTTCCCTTTTACAACTCTAGTGTGAAACGATTAGAAAAGCTCTAATAATTGTTATTTCAATAATTTTTTTATTTTTTGCTATTTCTTACATTAAAGAGAGGTATGAAGGTGGGTTATTTTTGTTTTTTTAAGCATCTTTTTTCTATATGTTCATTTTCTCCTTGGCATGTAAAAAATGAAGTTCCAGTGAAGTTTCTTTGTTTTTCTTTTGCTTAATTGTGCTATTGACACTGGTGCCAGTGCCTTTTTTGTGCTATTGACAATTAACTTTCTTTGGATCTGTTTTGACACTGGTAGTGGTACCAGTGCCTTTTTTGTGCACTGATATGAATATAACTCTATTTGGGCATGTTTGCAATTTGATGAAAATGTTGGGCTGTCTTTTGTATTAGTGTGATTTTTCATTGTCAGAGAGATCAACGAGAAAATGTTAACTATTAATTATGATTACTGTAATAACTCACTGTAATTTGTAAATTTCACAGAGAAATGACTCACCGTAGTGATCAATGAGAAAATGTTACAGACAAATGATTCACTATAATTTGAAAATTTGTGATCGATGGTATAATTTTTAATTTAAACATTTGTTTTATGTTTATGTTTTAACTAATAGGCTACAAATATTGAGAGAAGAATAGATAAAAAGAATATCGACTTCAATTTTAAAATGAAACTATTGCTTTAATAAATCATATGGCAACAAATGTTAATTTAATTCCAAATAAGAACAATCTGAAAGCAAATAATATACACTGCCTAAAATTCCACGATTACCAAGTCGCTGATGTGACATTAAAATGCAACTAGAACTCCTCAAAAAAGTATAAATGGTAACTTAACCAAACAGTAAAACTAGTCTAAATAATTGGATTAGCAATTTTCAAAGTGGCTTAATAAGTAGTAAAAAATTTCAATAAATGTAAAATTTGGTTTTCAAGCACACTTTAATATAGATATCACATCTAATGATTTGGATCAACTTTTTGGACTTTGAAAATTGAAAAATAACTTAGTTGCACGAGATTTCAAGAACAATTGATTTGATATTAGCCAAGCTCTATATATGTAGCATGATAGTTTCAAGTGTTTGGTATTAGAAATATGAAACTTATTTTAGTTGAGAATTGAAAAGGTCTAAAAACAATAAACTATGAAAGTATAATCAATGATAATTATAACGCTTTGAATAGTATATACTATATACCAGTTAACTGTCAAGTAGTTAATATGATGAATTGATGATGTTGACTTTGTTCACACAAACCCTCCACCAATTCTATCCAAGGATCTCAAACACTCTACTTATTGGCATCAAGCAATTAACACTGCCATTTTATCAGCAGTGAGATCTCGGTGAACGGAAGAATAATCAGCAGCAATCAACAACCTATTTGTCTTTGAAAACTTACTAATTAGAAACACAGTATATTTTTGTGAAACATGCTTCATTTCTATTTTTCTTAATAAATAGTAAAATAGGTATTTTATAAATTTAAAACGTTTTAATAGTAAAGACAATAAAATAGGTAAATTTGTGAGTTTTGAAATTTAGAAGGATAAATATGATATTATGAATTTTAAAGAGAGAAATACGTAATTTTAAAGTTTTTAAGAGGTATACATGAATTCCCCTATTTTAGTTATTTAGATATTTTGTTGATTACATATTTAAATGCCAAGTATGATTTGTACATGTCTCAAAATGGACTGGAGGGATGAAGTTGAGGATTTTTGTTAGATTGTGGGGAACTACTTTGCCGTTGTAGTAAGACTGCTTGATGTCATATTTAAGAGAGCTGTAGCTAGAGGTGAAAACGGATCGGACAGTAGTAAAATTATATTTGTATATGTTTTTTTATACAGATACATATAAATACGGATCGGATATATACATAAATATTTCATAATATGTATTAAACTACATGGTATATATATATTATTCGGATAAGGATAATTAAAATTCAAAACTATATCCATACCATTATCAGCACAAATACTCAGATATCAGATATCCGTATTTAATTTTCAAATACAAATCCAGATTCAGTCGGATAATATCCGACCCACTTTCACATCTAGCTGTAGAGCTAATTGTCACTGACATATGCTATGTAGAATGATAATTCTCTCTCGAAATCTCCTTCACAAATCTCCACCACCTCCAAAACCCTTCCCTCCATAGAAAAAAAAATAAAATAAAAGGGAAAACAAAATAACGAGAGGATAAGTTTCTTTGAAATTACCAGGCCTGCTTAGTATGAGTTGGTAAATAGATTTTTTTTTTAAATTTTTGCAGAGATTGCGAAATCATGATGTGAAAATTGATAAATAGACTTAGTTCTTATCCTCAAGTAACTGAATCTTTGATTTGGTCAAAAAGAGACACTTATAGTCAGTAGTTGACATGTTTACGTTAGTCAAATGATATTCATATTTACAAAAAATGCTATCGACATCACACTATTAGTTGATGTAAAAGATGACCAATGAAACAATTTGAAAATTTAGCTGTTTTTAGAGATACATTTAACATTAAAGTTCATACCCATTATATCGGATTTGTTGAGCGCTATATAAAGAAATTCATCACGTTCCAATTATCTTTTTTGAGAAACCATCATGTGCCAATTATCACATAGCTTTTATTTTCTAAATAATTAGTATAAGAAAAGGTTAACTCCAAGTCACATTGATGGTTGCCAAACAAAATCATACAAATATATCTAGCTATCCAATGTAGCTTGGTCAAAAATCAAGATCTTCATAGTTATCTTTTCTTTTTTTCTTCTATAATTATAAAATAATCATATCATAAAAAATTTCTGAAAAACAGTTAAAAGTTTCGAAAAATATAATAAAACAAATTTTAAAAAATGTAAAATTTGGTCTCCAAGCACAATTAAATATGGATATCAACTTGAATGGTTCGGATCGACGTTTTGAACTTTGAAACCGCAAAATATGGACGTGAAGTAAAACACTCGCTTTACTTCATAAAGCACCGTAGCTCAACTGAGAGATTTTGACTAATATGCTTTCGGTAGAACTTCGGCTGGAGTGCTACCGAGTCAAATTTTAAAATTTTATATTCAAAACTTCGAACTTAGTAGCTCCGAAGTGCTACCGAGCCAAATTTCAAAATTTTATATTCAAAACTTCAAACTAAGTAAAATTATATATTGAACTTATAAAATACCAATTTTTTTTATGATTTTAATTTATTTTACTATTTTTATGATTTATGAAAGATGGCAAAAAAAATAACTTAAAAGTTCAAAGAAAATTGACAATATTTTTGGCTATATTTTGCCAGCTTTCATAAATCATAAAAAATAGTAAAAAATATTTCAAAAATAATAAAAATTAATATTGTACAAAGTTAATAATATTTACTGAGCTAAATTTTAGCTCAAAAGGTTCTAGAATTTTTAAAGTCGTTCCTTCCCATAGTGAAAAAGATTGTAACAATGACATCTGGAATTCTGGATGGCATTGAAGCTCCTTTTATGAGGACTTGGTGGCGAGTTCCAACTTGCAGCCTCCAAAAATCAAAACGTCCCCATTCTAGAAACCACATTACGACAAATCGACAATATATATATGATATATCCGCCTCAATTAATGAACGACCCACCTCCTCTTCAATTACAAAGAATTATAGACCCAAAAAAAAAATAGCTCTCAACTATAAAATTAAGATCTAACTACTAGAGTACAAGTGAATATTTAATTATTATTAAGAGAGATTGGACTATATAGTAACTTCTAAAAAAATAAAATTTAATTAAATTTCAATATAAATAACTAAAATTTTAAAATTATAGAGGTGACTTAGTCACTTTTTCAATGTATTGAGATCCATCTTTATCTGGTGTTTTTAGTTGTATGCAATGTTGCATTTGTCTCTAACTTCTCAGTTCATGTTAGTGTACAGGTTATTAGGTCTTTAGCGAGTTTTTTATAGTTAATATGGGTCGTACCGGTATACCGCATTTCTAAAAATACGAAATACTGGTAAGACCTCACTTTATTATTTGTTTTACTTTTATTTTACCTTTTACTTAATATTGCAACTTTTTTATTTACTGGTAACAAGCATATAGGATAGATTCCTTTCTTCTCTATTTTGGCTCAAGTTCTTGAGCCTAATTGTATCTTTTTACCATTGTGTTACAACACTTTAATTTGTAACACGATCCAATCAATCAAACAGAAGCTTGACCCTTATTTTAATTCCAAAAAAAAAAAGAATAACCCCAACAGTTATCTTATACGTGTTTCTTTTATAGGTACTTAATTTGCCTGAAAAGAACAGTCCTGTGATGATTATGTTTCCTTTGCACGCCAAAAACACTACACAAATTCTACAATGACATATACCAAGTAATTAATATGATGATGTTGGATCCAAATCTGCTAAAATTCACGGGTATGAATAGTAATCCTGAAATTCCTGAAATCCAAGATCCAACCATTGAATTATTTCGAGATGAGTGCACAGAAAATCAGCTATTTTGAGATACGTGCACAGAAAAAAATAGACGGCTGGATCAAGAATTCCAGGGATTTCAGAGTTACTGTTCATCAAATTTGGATTTCAACAGATCTGAATCCGATGATGTTGACTTTGTCCATAAAAACACAGATCCGACTTCTCTACTCGCTAAAGAGAGCAGGATTCTGCTTACCTAAATCTAGCCTTGTAATGCACGAATCTCAATGCAAATGAAGGACTAGATTTAAACCAGCAGGATCTTGCTCTCCTATTTGACGAGCAACAGAGTCAGATCCTAAAAACACTCCACCAATTTTATCCAAGAATCTGAAACACTCAACTTATTGGCATCAAGCAATTAACACTGCCATTTTGTCGGCTATGCTAAAGACTTGGTGAGATCTCGGTGAACAGAAGAATAATCAGGAGCAATCAAAAGTAAAAAAAAAAAAACTTATTTGTCATTGAAAACTGACTAATTAGAAAGACAATATATTTTTTCTAAAGCATGCTTCATTTCTATTTAATTAGTATTTTATGAATTTAAAATGAGTTTTAATAGTAAAGACAATAAAATAAATAAATTTGTGAGTTTTGAAATTTAGAAAGATAAATATAATATCATGAATTTTAGAGAGAAAAATACGCAATTTTAAAATTTTTATGAGGTATAGATGAAATTTCCCCTTATTTAGTTATTTATTTAGAATATTTTGTTAATTACATATTAAAATGCCAAGCATTATTTGTATGTCTCAAAATGGACTGGAGGGATGAAGTTGAGGGTTTTTGTTAGATTGAAGGGAACTGCTTTGTTGTTGTAGTAAGACTGCTTGGTGTCTTTTTTAAGAGGGTTGTAGATAGGGGTGAAAACAGATCGGCAGTAGTAAAATCATATTTGTATTTTTTTTTATACAGATACATACAGATACAGATTGGATATCAGATATTTGTTGATATATACATAAATATTTCATAATATATATTAAACTACATGGTATATATCTACTATCACTACGGCAGAAAAGACCATCAGCGATTGGCCCACCGGTCGCTGATAGTAGGAGGCGCCGGTCGCTGATGGTGTGATTTGGTCGCTGATATAAGATTTTGGTCGCTGATGCACCGGTCTCTGAAAGGTTCATCTCTGATAAATTATTTGGCCGCTGATATGGTTTTCGCCGGTCGCTGATACATAATCAGAGACCACTTGACGTTGGTCTCTGAAAGTTTTTGCTGACGTCATGAGTAGTTAACAGAGACCATTTTTTTGGTCGCTGATAAATATTCTGGTCGCTGATACTCTGATTATCAGAGACCAACTGTTTCGGTCTCTGATAATGGAAAGCCCGGTCGCTGATAACTTCAGTATCAGAGACCAAATATCCGGTCTCTGATAAGTTTTTCCCGGTCGCTGATAATAATTTTTTTTTTTAAATTAATTTGTTTCTGGTGTTTTTATTTATTGGTTTTGATTCTATTAATTTTATTTATTATTGATATTTCGTCGTTTTGGAATTGTTATCAGACGTACAATTGCATTGATATTTCGTCGTTTTGGAATTGTTATCAGACGTACAATTACATCGATATTCCCATATATAATTAATATAAAAAACGAATAAACAATCAAATAGAACAAGAATATGAATATCAACATAAATATGCTAAATAAATATGAGTATCACGAAAATATAAATATACCAACATAAATATGCTAAACTGTAACATAGATAAATATGCCAACTCAAGAAAATCTAAGAAGTACCATCTCTGCCGAGATCCTCGTCGTCATCCTCGCCATCATCGTCGTCATCCTGAGGATGCGGAATCGAGGCATGGTCCGAGGTCGACCCTCCCTGTCAGTTGTTTAAATAATTAGGATATCGAATATATGATTGACAATTAGAACGGTCGGATAAATTGAATTTCGTACCTGAGTAGATCTGAAAGCTCTGCTGATCTGGTCGGCGATCGTGTCGGTGAGCCTAGGCATGATCGTGTCGGCGATCGTGTCAGTGAGCTTAGGCATGATCGAGGTCATCACATGAGAAGATATCGCTTCAATATCATCTTGTGTAAGACGTGAAGCCGGTGGCGCAGAAGAATATGACCCTGAAGAACGTGAATGAGTACTGCTAGACCCACCAACACGATACATGGCTCTCGTCTGGCCTGGAACATCAAAGATAAGATAGTTAGTTAATATCTTACAAATTTAAAAAAAATTATAGATTTCAAGAAATGTTTTTTTACCTAAAGCTCCGAGGCCATAATTGTCGCCATGAGCATTACGATCATCGACAGCCGAAGTGTACCAGACATTTATGTCAAATGCAGGCCAGTCATTTTTGTCCTCTCCATGACTCAGCCTCATCGCATTCTCATAATTTTCCTGCAAATTTTATAGATATAACAATAATATTTTTACCAGCCTAAATTGAATTTTATAAAACAGTTCTTATGTTCTATTACGTACAAATGCCCTTTGAGCCTTGGCGGAAACAAATTGCCCCGTCTTCTTGCTTTTATGGGTCGGCGCGAACAGCTCATCAGACCATCTGGGTTCACGCTGGTTTTCCTTCTCCTGTTAATAGTTTGAAAGACAATTTCAATTACCAAAAAAAATATCAACGTTAGTTCGATTTGATTCAATTAAAATGAAAATTAATTAACTTAATAAAAAAAAAACTTACAAAGCGCTGTTTGTGAACAAGCATGCTCACAGAGCCTGTCGTGGCACCAGACCCTTCTGCAGCTGCCTTATTGGCCTTATTTCGCGCGCTCCGACTAGCAAAAGCATCGCTGCACCAATGATCCACGACTCCTGGCCAATTTGCGGACGAGATCCAATCGTGCGGGTGAGGCGCCGAATACTCCTTCCACTCCTGCATATTATCCCCGTATGCTTTTTTCGCTGCAAGCTGCGCCTTGTGGAGCATGTCTTGCATCCGCTTGTCCGCTACCTTCTTAAAAACGTCCCATGCATTGTCTTCTCTTTCCTCCGGAGCAAAAATATAATATCTCTGTAATGCATAGTGAAAAAGTAATTCCGTTGGTTAGCTTATAAAAATGTAGCAAGTAATAGTTATTAGTGGTTTGATAAAAGTTAATTTCTCGCACCGAAAACTCTTCCTTGCAAAGAGCTTAGTATCCTCGGGAAAAGCAGAGTAACTGAACAATGGGCCAGGATAATTGTTGCGTATAGTCTGTGAAACTATTTTGTTGACTTTCTTGGTTTTTTCTGGATCCCCCGCATCAAAAGTTCTGCAAACAGAAATAATCAATACAATCAATACAGTTAATGTATAATTACAACACAAGGAAAAAAAATGAGTATTACCTGTGACCCGTCACCCTAAGAACGAGTCGCAACGAAGGATGTGCTGGCGGCGGAATATATGCATTCTTACCCCGCACATTTCTCTGACTACCGCTACTCTCTCCTCCGGATCCCGCTGTCGCCTTTCCCTTTCCCTTTCTACTTGGCGCCATATCTAGAAAAGAGAGAACAAAAAACAATTAGTTTCACAAATAATTCCAAACCTAAAAAGGACGTTACATAGATAAATTTTCCAAATAAATGTACATTGAAAGATATTAACCTAATATTGCAATTTATGTAGTTTTTTTTCTTTTTCCTTTTTTTGTTATCCTGTTGTTGATTATTTTGTGGTTGTAATTCTTGTTCTGTGACAATCTCAGGATCCGCCCCATCAATGAATAGACTTGGATCATTCAACTCAGATGCAGCACGCACTTCAAATTGGGTAGTTGGACCGTCTTCTTGAAAGAACTCAGTCAAATGTGGATTGTTTTCGAAAGACGCATCTCCATTGAACAAAATAATTGGCTTTCTTTTTTCCTTTTGTCTTGATTGTAACCCACTAGTCTTGTCTCTCTCGCTTGGATGACGCATAAGGCAGATAATACACTTGAATCGCTTGGCAGGGAAACACAAAATTCTCGCCCTTTTGAAGAAGCCTTGTATGATTTATCTCTACTAATCCATGCTTCTAATCTACCCGCATCCCCCTATGTGTGTCAAACCAACGACACTTGAACAAGAAAACTCTGTTGTTGATCCCACTATATTCCAACCGAATAATTTCTTCAAGTATGCCAAAATAGTCATTGGATGTGCCATCCCAATTCTCACCTTCAACACAAACACCATAATTTTTTGTTTTTCTGTTTATCCCGTATGACTCGGTGTGAAATCGAAAACCATTCACATTGTACATGTTGTAACGATAAACTCGTCGTGTGATTGGCCCACACGCAATTTCAGCTATCCTTTCATCTACAATTTTACCGCCCAACGCCAATTTATGCATCCAGGGACCTAACTCTCGGGAACGAGTTCTATCGAGAAGTGTTGCGCTGATTGTTGGCCTATCCTCTCTAATTTCAGCATCGAATTGCCTGCAATAAGCTAAATTTAGTAACTCTCTTCAAAGTGTCGAATTCCGAACAGATTTAAAGATGCTTACCTAATCAAAGTGTCGAATTCTGAACGACAATTAGTCATGATATAATAGTGTGCCGCATTTAACTCTTCATCCGTAAGATCTCTGACGGGAATATTTACTGTTGCACGTCCAGGGTAGCTAACAACAGGAAGCCGTTGATCATTTTCGACAAATCCACCGTCATCGTATCGTTCCGGGCGATTCAACCGTGTAACGACCTCATCTTCAAAATATAGAGACATAAAGTTGGATATCTCTTCAACAATATATGCCTCTACGATTGAACCTTCAACACATGCCTTATTAGTTACTTTTCTCTTGAGACGCCCTATGCATCTACAATATCATGCAACACGTGAAATAAATGTGCAGTGTTATATAATGTATATAAATGAATAGAGTACGAAGATTAGAACTCTAACCTTTCAAATGTATACATCCAACGAAATGAAACAGGACCACAAACTCGTGCTTCGTAAGCGATGTGAACAATTAGATGTTCCATTGAATCAAAAAAGCCGGGCGGAAATATCTTCTCTAGCTTGCATATTGTGACCATAATATCCCTCTCGAGCTTCTCAATATGAACCGGATCTAATTCTCTAGCACACAGATCTCTGAAAAAATTGCTAACCTCTGTTAATGCCTCCCAGATTGAATCAGGAAGAAAATCTCTAAAGGCAACTGGTAACAGCCGCTCCATAAAGATATGGCAGTCATGACTTTTCAACCCACCGAATGAAGCATCATCAACATCCACAATATTCGCCAAATTAGAGACATACCCATCTGGAAACTGCAAATTCTTAACCCATTCGCAAATTTCACGTCTCTGTTTCTTGTCCAAATAGTAAGTTGCGTGTGGCTTTACTATGTTGCCCTTATCGTTGGTAGTCAGCTCCAAATGCGGACGATGACATAACTGTGCCATATCGAGATGAGCCTTTGCATTGTCTTTTGTTTTTCCTTTAATATCGAGTAACGTCCACAATATGTTTTTAAAGAAATTCATTTCGAGATGCATAACATCAATGTGATGCCGTACCAGATGGTCTTTCCAATATGGTAGCTCCCAAAAAATGCTTCTCTTTTTCCAATTGTGTGTCACACCAAAACCAGGAATGTTTTTCTTATTTTTGGTGCCAAATGTGACTTGCTCAAATGACATTACTCGATCGAGCAATTCTTCTCCACTCAAGCGTCGAGGAGGATCGTCAGTTTCTATTGTGTCTTTCTTAAAAGCATCTTTTTCAAACCGAAATTCATGATCATGGGGCAACATCCTTCTGTGACTATCAAACCAAGAAGTTTTACCTCCCTCCTTAAGTTGGAAAGCCTTTGTGTCTTCCATACATACATGACAACCTAGTTTTCCCTTCGTCGACCATCCAGAGAGCATACTTAGGGCCGGATAGTCACTAATAGTTCCCATTAGGGCAGCCTTCATAATGAAATTCTGTTTCTTGAATTTGTCATAGGCTAGCACTCCATTGTTCCACAATTTATTGAGTTCATCCACAAGAGGCTGCAGGTAAATGTCTATGCTTCGAGTCGGACTATTAGGCCCTGGTATCAACAAGGAAAGGAATATGTTGTTGTCGCGCATCACCAGAGCTGGAGGAAGGTTATAAACGACTAGAAATCCCGGCCAACTGCTGTAAGACCGGCCCCCCATATTGAAAGGAGAGAATCCATCCGAACAAAACCCAAGATACACATTTCTAGGATCTGCTGCAAAATCATTGTGCAGACGATTAAACTCTTTCCAGGCTTCACCATCGGCAGGATGAACCATGACCCCTTCCTTCTCCCGTTTTTCTTCTTTATGCCAACGCATTTGTTCTGCGGTTGTCGAAGTTAAAAAAAGCCTTAACAATCTCGGAGTTATTGGAAGATACTGTAAAACCTTTCGCGGTACACGTTTTGTGGGATTTAACTGGTTACCTTGTTTGTAACGATCAGAACCACAGACATCACACTTCTCTTTAGAGATATTGTGACGATCGTTACCTTGTTTCCAATTCAAACACTTCTGTTTGTAACGATCATGACAATATCTCTAAAGAGAAGTGTGATGTCTGTGGTTCTGATCGTTACAAACAAGGTAACGATCATGACAAGTGTGATGTCCTAATTAGGGTGTTTGAATTGGAAACAAGAATTGAATTGGATATTGTAACGATATCCAATTCAATTCTAGATGTCCTAATTAGGGTTTGATTTCACTTTTGGGTCCATCACCAAATACCTAACTTTAATTTGTGTAGTTCCGGTTTAGATTAAAAGATGGTGTTTCTCTAACCTAAATCCTAATGGCTTTGTGACACAATTTATACTATCATATATGATCCTAAGCTACTTTGGAGTCTAAAAGACCTAAAGCGGGATAACTACAATTATGGTACAAATCATGCGAACCACAAAGAATAAATCACCACAAATTAACAATCAAATAAAACAATCATAATAAAAACAAAAAACCAAATAGAATAGAATTAAACAAGTTCATGCATTGACCTAAACCCCTAGAGAGAGAACTACTCCCTCTTGGAGAGATCCATTACAAAGTTTGGCAAAATAAAGAGAAATGAATTAAAGAAATAATTACACCCTTTGTTGAATCAAAAACCTCAATACTTGCCGGAATCTCCTTTGAATCTTCTTCTTCTCCTTCCTTGAAAAACACTTGGAACTTAGAGAATTGCTACAGAATTCTTAGATGGAAAGAGCACCCATGGATGATGAGAGAGATGAGAATTATTGATGTAGAGCTTGATAATTGAATGCCCTCTCAATAGGAATGAACTCCCCTTTTATAGCAAGAGACCATGCCTAGCTTGAATATAGGAGTAGTGGGTTAGTGGGTGCTGTTTCCAGGATGCCATGATCAGAATTGGTTGTAGAAAACGTGTCCATGATGTGCTAAAAATAGAACCCATGCCAAAAATGTGAAATTCTGGTTATCTGCGGGTTCACTGCGTCCGCACTGGTGGAGAGTGCGGGTGGACTCGGCCGCACCGACTCAAACTTTCCTTATTTAACATTCTGCGTAATGATCTGAGTGCGTCCGCACTGTATATGAATGCGGATGTATGACCCGCACTGGTGAACTCCTGTGTTGTTCTGAAAGCTGCCAAGTATTGAGTGCGGGTGGATCAGATGCATTGGGTTATGAGTGCGGACGCATTACGCTCGGACTTTTTCTGATATAATGAGTGCGGATGGCCGACCCGCATTGGATGGTGAGTGCGGACGCATTACGCTCGGACTTTTCATCTGGACTTCTGCGGTGGTGGAAATTTGGCTAAGTACTGAGTGCGTCCGCACTAGATGATAATGCGTCCGCATTGAGGGAATTTTCCTTCATTTTTCATCTTTTCCTGCATCATAAAGACAACGAACTGCAGTAACTTGATTCTAGGTGTATTTTATTAACTTTATATTCAAAATACAAGATATTTGGTGTTATTATATGATAAAAACTAGTTCGAATGTGTATATAATATATGCTTATCAAAATCCCCCAAGCTTGAACCTTGCTTGTCCTCAAGCAGCATCTAAACTTGGAACACAATTCGTTCTCTAATTATAACCTCATATCAAGTATACATTTCTCAAATATTTCGAAAAATTTGCATGATCTTGCCAAAATTTAGAAAATTTAATGTACTCTTTCTACAAAATTTAAAGCCTAACCCTTGGTAAATTATGTTTCACCTCACAATTTGCTTACTCTAACTTTCATTTCCTTAAAGATTTAGAAATTGTAGATTTTGGAAATTCAAATTCTTTTACAAAAATTGTGGTCTAATTTTTGGAATTTCTAAAAAAAATCCCCCAAGCTTGGACCAAGATTGGGTTAGAAAAATCGTAGACCTCATGTGTTGATATATGCAAAATTCACTTTCTCTTTTGTTTCTCATAATTTGTGACACTATAATTCTTTCTCCTTAGGACAAAACCGGCTAATTATAGGTAGCTAACCCATACCCAACCGTTTTAATTCAAAAGTGCATTTGCATGCTCATGGTTCAACCCTTCTATGACACGAATTCACATGTTTAGTGCAAACCTGGCCACTTTATCGGGCAAACTAGCGGAGCAAAGTGTCAATGATTCATCGCTATAAGTACGTCATGTCGCCGTAACATAAGCGAGTGGAATCTTATTTTCTTTATAAATATTTTTCAATTTAAAACAAAATTTTAATATTTTTGCAAAATATCATGAATACACACATCCTTAAGCATTAAATCATACCTATGGATATCCCGATTTTTCTCAATTTGTTTTTCCAATTATAAGACGAAATTTTGAAAAGAATTTTAAATTCCTAAGCCTCCATTTTCATAAATCTTTATTTCCACAAAGTTTTTCGCCAAATTATGTGGTTATCTCAAATTCCTTCAAGGGTATTGCCAAAACTTGTTTAAATTTGCATTAAAATTTCTAATTTTCGGCAATCACTCAAATTTATCAAAATCCTTATTTTGCCAACTTTTAAAACGATTTAAAACATGATTTTATACTTTATGCATTTTCAAACATTTAAGTTCAATTATGCAAGACTCTATTTTTCATAACCTCGTAAAACATCTTGACAAATTCGCAATTTCAAGCAATTAAGTTCAAAACCACAAATCCTACTCAAGGTAAAAAAAACAAGGTCATAAATCCTAAAATAAAGACGGAAAAATAAATATGCATGCAGATACAATTTCTTCTCCTATCCCCCAAGCTTAAATAAAGTAGTGTCCTCAATGCTGAAATATAAACTAAAAAGAAAGAGAAGAAACATGAGATACTACTAGCGAAAGGTGGTGGTAGTGCACGGTATCACTCGTCATCTTGATTCATGACGTCGTCGGCGTGTTCCTCACCCTCCTCCTCTTCACCCTCCGCTCCTTCATTGTTGTCTTCGCCTTGTGGTTCTCCCGCATTCTCGGCTGCAAGTTTAGCCGCTTCCTCGCGTGCTCGAGCCATTTCTTGCTCCATTCTCATGGCGGCTCTTCTTTGGTATGGAGGTGTTGGAGGATCATCTTCATAGTGAGGATTGTTCTGTTGGACCCCCAATTTAGCATAGAAATTTGCCGCGCCCGCCTCGGTTTCGACCTCATCCAAACGGTGCTCAATGGTATCCATGCGGTGGTCAACATGAATGCGCAAGTCGGCGAGAGAATTATACACGGTTTGCATGGATGCTTGCATGTTTTGCATGAAATCCCACATTTGTTGAGCCGTTGGGTATCCTTGTGGTTGAGGGGCATCGGCATCCGGTTGTGCTGGTGCGGGTGGTGGAATGACAGGAGGTGGTGGTGGTGGCAGTGGCTCGAGTGGCTCATCAACTATTTTCCATGTAGCGTAGTTCAATGGATCAAGCGGAGTTTGGAGAGGTAACCGGTGTCGAATGTCACCCGGTCCTAAGTTGATATAAGCTTCCTCTATGTCATCAAATTTGATGAGCCTTGCCCTCTCCAATCCGGCAATGTCCACCAAAGTAAATCCCTCAATAGTATCATTTCCGGTTGGAATTTGTAAGTATCGAGCAATTTTTGTGATGATTCCTCCAATCCGAACTACACCTCCGGATTGTTTGCTATGGGCTATGTTTCGGAGATGCTTGGCTAAGTGGTAGCCGATGTGTGGCATGTAGGTCATCTCACTATTATTTCTCCGGAGCATGCTACAAACATAAGTCATATCCCCGAAGTTGAAGACCGATGCGGTCTCACCTCGGGCAAAGAGAGTATAAGAAAGTACCCTTTGGAGATAGCGGATTGCCGGATGGAGGACATTCTTCACCCTTTGATCTCCTAGTATGCCCATATGGCAAGTGAGGTTGCGAAAATCTGCCTCGGACATGTCATTGTAGAAACGAAGGGTGGTGCACATGTTTTCGACATGTTCGACCGACAAACCTAAGCTAACCATAAGTGCGGTGGTATGGAGCTCATGATAATACCCTCCAAGGTTGAAGCTCATCATCATCGTGGATCTATCGAATTCATAGGAGGAAAGGAATTCGACAGTGAGGCCTTTGTAGGTTTGCACCTCGTCACATAGGAACTCCCATAGCCCAATCCGCTCGGTAAGCATTTTCACCTTGTCATGGAGTCCCAAAGTGTGGAGCGTGTGCTGACAGATCCATCGGGAGGGCTCAATCTTCCTATTGCTCTCCAAGAGATTCTTCCGTATCTCTTGATCTTCATTCAAAGCTTTGGCCGGAGGGTAGTGAAGTGCTTGGTTACTGTGTTGCCCCTTGTTCTTCCCAGACCTCAAGCGTTTTCCTCCCTTAAACATCTTAGTCTACATAAATAAAAAGAATTAAAATTTGCAAAATTTTGATGTTTTGGGGTCCAGTGCGGACGCACTGTGTGTAAGTGCGGGTGGCCTGGGCCGCACTGGTCTTAATTCAAGCAAAATGTGTTTTAACCGAACGTAATGCGGACGCACTGGGTCTCAGTGCGGGTGGTCTGGCCGCACTGAGTACTTGGTCAAAAATTCTGCCCTAGTTTTGTTTTAATCGAACGTAGTGCGGACGCACTGGATCTCAGTGCGGGTGGTATGGCCGCACTGAGTACTTGACAGTTTTTCGGGTTTTACAGTTTAATTTTCAGGACAGATGCGGACGCACTACAGTTAAGTGCGGGTCCCTGGTCCGCACGCAGAGACGATTTGAACCGTTTTCACCGATTTTGGTTGATTTTGGTTGATTTTCCCGAATCTTGGTACCATTTGACAGATCTATCTAGTAAATAAAGAAATTAAGAGTAAGGAGAGATCAAACCTCGTTGAAGATCGCAAGAATTTCGAGAAAATTTGAAGAAATCCGAGTTTTTCCTAGAAAAAGTGCTTTTCCCTCTTTGGGTGTTGGGAACTTCGATTTTGGGGGAGAAAAGAGAAAAGGGAGAGAAAAAGGCAGTGGGGAGGAAAGAAATGGAAGAGAAATGGTTGGATTTGGGCAGTTTTCGCATTTCGAGTGGAGAGAAACGGTTTTGGAAGGTTTTAAAATGGAAAGGCGCGAATGAATAGGAGAATGGGAGGAGTCAGTTTAAAGAGACGACCCCAGTGCGGACGCACTCATGGTGAGTGCGGGTGGCCCGTCCGCACCGCAAAAATAATTTTCTAAAAATTTCAAATTTCGTAAAAATTTCAAAATATTTGCTAATTTACCTGAGTGCGGACGTACTGAGAGGTAATGCGGATGCACTGGGAGAAATTTTTTTTTTGAATTTTTCTTGAAAATTAAAATTAAAAAATTTTAAAAATAAAAGTAAAGTGCAGAAAAGTAAAGAAAATATAAAACCTTGGGTTGCCTCCCAAGAAGCGCTCAATTTCACGTCGTGAGCTCGACATGACTCACGATTATGATTGAGTTGGTGGGTCATCTAGGTAAATGCTTTCTTCCTCAATGTTAGGATTTTCCATATTAAAATGTTTGAGGCGTTGTCCATTTACCTTAAATGCTCCGGTTCGTTCGCTCCAAATTTCAATTGCTCCATAAGTAAATACCTTCTTTACCTTGTATGGTCCACTCCATCGTGATTTTAACTTACCCGGAAAGAGGCGTAGGCGTGAATTGAACAATAGAACATTGTCTCCTTCTTTAAAATCACGCCTAATTATGTGTTTATCGTGCCACCTCTTTGTTTTCTCCTTATATAACTTGGCATTTTCATACGCATTGAGGCGTAATTCATCTAACTCGTGAAGGTCTAGGATTCTCTTCTCACCGGCAGCCCGCATATCCAAATTTAGCGCCTTTATTGCCCAATAGGCTTTGTGCTCAAGTTCCACCGGTAAATGACAAGGTTTTCCATATACAAGTTTAAAAGGAGTCATACCTATTGGCGTCTTGAATGCGGTTCGGTAGGCCCAAAGAACTTCGTCAAGTTTGATGGACCAATCTTTACGTGTGGTGTTGACAACCTTTTGTAGAATGGATTTTATTTCTCGGTTTGAGACTTCAACTTGCCCACTTGTTTGCGGATGATAGGGCGTGGCCACCTTGTGCTTGACACCGTATTTTTGCAAGAGGTTGTCAAATTGCCGATTTATGAAATGGGAGCCTCCGTCACTAATTACCACCCGAGGGACTCCAAACCTAGGAAAAATAACCTTTTGAAAAAGTTTTCTTACCACAGCGGAGTCAGCGGTTGGGCTAGGAACGGCCTCAACCCATTTAGAAACGTAGTCTACGGCCACAAGGATGTACTTGTTATTGAATGAACTTGGGAAGGGTCCCATGAAGTCGATGCCCCATACATCAAATATCTCGACTTCAAGTATTCCTTTAAGGGGCATCTCGTGCCTTCTCGAGATGTTGCCGGTTCGTTGGCATTTGTCGCATCGAAGCACATAACTTCTTGCATCCGCAAATAATGTCGGCCAATAAAATCCTGCTTGAAGGACCCTTGCCGCGGTCTTGTTGGTAGAAGCATGCCCTCCGTATGCGGATGAATGGCAACATCGGAGCACTTCCATGGTTTCTTCTTGTGGTATACATCGTCGATGTATCCCATCAATCCCAAGTTTGAACAAGAAAGGTTCATCCCAATAATAATGCTTAACATCTGAAAAAAATTTCTTTCTTTGTTGATAGGTTAGATTTGGAGGCATTATATCACAAGCTAAAAAATTGACAAAATCAGCGTACCATGGAGCTTCTAGACTTTTTACCAAATATAGTTGCTCATCAATGAAGGAGTCATCAATCAGCAAGTCATCTTCCTTACCTTTGGTGGTGATGCGAGATAAGTGATCTGCTACGGAATTTTCGGTTCCCTTCTTGTCTTTGATCTCCAAGTCAAACTCTTGTAGAAGAAGAATCCACCGTATGAAGCGAGATTTCGCATCTTTCTTGTTGAGAAGGTATCGGATTGCGGCATGATCGGAGTACACCACGACTTTGGATCCTACCAAGTATGATCGGAATTTGTTTATAGCGAAAACTACCGCTAAAAACTCCTTCTCGGTTGTGGTATAATTCAATTGTGCTTCGTCCAATACTTTGCTTGCATAATAGATCACATGCGGTTTGTTGTCAATTTTCTGCCCCAATACGGCTCCTACGGCGTAATCGCTTGCATCACACATGATTTCGAAAGGAACGTCCCAATTCGGTGGTCTAAGGATTGGTGCCAAAATTAATTCCTTCTTGATCCTGTCAAAAGCACTCTTGCAAGGTTCATCAAATATAAAATCTGCATCTTTCATTGTTAGGTTAGTAAGAGGCTTACAAATTTTTGAAAAATCTTTAATAAAACGACGATAAAATCCTGCATGGCCTAAGAAACTCCGCACATCCTTAACACATGTTGGATAAGGCAACTTTTCAATTACCTCTATTTTCACTTTGTCCACTTCTAAACCCTTAGATGATACCACATGCCCTAGCACAACCGCTTCTTGTACCATAAAGTGGCACTTCTCCCAATTTAATACTAGATTAGTCTCCTCACAACGTTTCAAAACTTTCGTAAGATTAGATAAACAATCATCGAATGAGGTTCCAAAAACTGAGAAGTCATCCATGAAGACCTCTACAGAATTTTCTAGTAAATCGGAAAAAATGGCCATCATAGCCCGTTGGAAAGTAGCGGGGGCATTGCATAGGCCAAACGGCATCCTACGGTACGCGAATGTTCCGTAAGGGCAAGTAAATGTGGTTTTTTCTTGGTCATCCGGGTGAATAGGGATTTGGAAGAATCCACTATACCCGTCAAGGTAGCAAAAATGTGTATGGTTCGCAAGTCGTTCAAGCATTTGATCAACAAAGGGTAGGGGAAAGTGGTCCTTCCTTGTTGCATTATTTAGCTTGCGATAATCGATACACATCCTCCAACCCGTAACCATTCTTGTTGATATCATTTTATCACCCTCACCTTTAATTACCGTAGTACCACCCTTCTTTGGTACCACATGGACTGGACTTACCCACTTTGAATCGGAGATTGGATAGATAATGCCGGCATCTAGGAGTTTTAGGATCTCCTTTTTTACAACTTCTTTGAGATTCGGGTTGAGCCTTCTTTGAGATTCAATTGTCGGCTTGTGATCGTCCTCCATTAAGATCCGGTGCATGCACAATGATGGACTGATCCCGGTTAGGTCATCGATGGTGTAACCTATCGCCTTTCGGTGCAATCTCAACTCATGTAGGAGTTTGTCGGTTTCATCTTTGTTGAGCTCGGCATTCACTATCACCGGATATGTATTGTCTGTCCCTAGGTACTCATAGCGAAGATTAGGTGGTAAGGGTTTGAGTTCAACCTTCGGTGGCTGTGAATCGGCGAAAATCTGCTCTGGATTTGCAGAATGCGGGTCGGTGGGCCGCACTGGATCATCAGTGCGTCCGCATTCGGCTCGGACTTTTGACTCATCTGCTTCCAGGGGCCCAGTGCGGACGCATTCTCGTGAGTGCGGGTGGTCGGATCCGCACTGGAGTCGGATTTCGGCCGCCCTGTTTGATTCTTCTTGAAGGATGCGGACGCACTGATCCTCAGTGCGGGTGCCTGATCCGCACTGGGTGAAATCTTCGCCAAATTGGTCGTTTTCAGAGGCGATTTCTTCGAGGTCTTGGTCAAGCTGTTCAATCCCCATCTCCTCCTCTATCTGGGTAGCTATAATGGAGTCTAAAGCATCCACTCTACATATAGAATCATTATCATTAGAAGGATGTTTGATGGTGTTAAACATATGAAAATTTACCTTTTCGCCTCCGATATCAAATGATATTTTTCCTTCCTTGACATCTATGTTTGCACCAGCAGTGATAAGGAAATCACGCCCCAACAGGAGAGGGGTATGGGTATCCTCTTCCATTTCAACAACTACAAAATCTACCGGGACAAAGAACTTGCCAATCATAACTATTACATCTTCCGCAATCCCCTCGGGAAATCTTACCGATTTATCGGCCAATTGTAAGGACATCCTAGTGGTCTTTAATTCAACCAGTTTTAACCTTTGATAGACCGATTTTGGCATAAGACTTACACTAGCTCCTAGATCGCATAGGCATCTTTCAAACTTGGTATCACCTATTTTGCATGGGATCACGAAGCTACCCGGATCCTTAAGTTTAGGAGGTAGTTTATTTGAAAAGAGAGCGCTACACTCTTCGTTTAAGGTAACCGTGCCTATTTCCTCAATTGTTCTTTTATTGGACAAGATTTCTTTCAAAAACTTGGCATAAGTAGGCATTTGGGTGATTGCTTCGGTGAAAGGTATGGTGATATTCAAATTTTTAAGGTGTTCTACAAATTTGGCATATTGTTGGTCTAGTTTATGCTTCACCAACCTTTGGGGAAAAGGGACAAACCTATGAGGAGGAATATATTTAGGAATTTCGGGAGCTTTACCTTTGTTTGGGACCGAATTACCCTTATTTTGAAGATTATCCGAGTTGGTTGGATTTGCAATTGGTTCCTTGGGAGTGACAATCATCTCGGATTGAGTCACGTTTTGCTCTTCTCCATCGGGCATCTTTGGTCCTTCGTATTCCTTTCCATTCCTCAAGGTCACGGCATGAGCTTGCTCTCTCGGATTGACATCGGGTTTGCCCGATAGTGTGCCTTGTTGTCGGGATGACGAGGATGCTTGTTGTGCTATTTGTGTTTCCATCAATCTTACTTGTGTTGTCAACAATTCTAACTTTTGACCAAAATTCCTTGCTTGGTCCGACATATCGGTATTGACAGCTCTTTGATGATTCATAAAATCACTTTGTTGAATCACCAACCCTTCTATTATCTTTTTCAATTCTGAATTTTGGTCGTTTTGGGGAGGTCTTTGGTATTGATTCGGTCGATTTTGGTATTGGTTACCACTGTTTTGATATTGGTTGGTATTATCATTATCATTTCTCCATTTGAAATTAGGGTGGTTCCACCTTGCGTTGGGATTATACGTGTTTGAATTAAAATTACCTTTGTTGTAGACGGGGTCATTTCTCTTGTCTCCAAGGTTGTAAAACATGCTATTAACTTGCTCTACGGGGTCTTCGCCCTCCATTGGAACTTGGCAATCGGCGGTTGCATGACTTCCATCTCCGCATATCCCGCAAGTTTCTTTCTTTGCAACGGTCTTCGCTTGTTGCAATTTCACGATTTGGTGTTGCATTGCTTCCATTTTGGCTTGCAAGGCGGTGACTTCATCCACCTTCATGATTCCTTGGGTTGCCGTAGGCCGTGCACTCCTCTCGGCCGTCCACTCGCGTTGATTAACCGCCATATTCTAAATCATTAGCAAAGCTTGTTCGGGGTTCATCTTGGACATATTCCCACCGGCGGCTGAGTTCAATTGGGTTTTCGTGGCAAATGTGCATCCGCCAAAGAAAAACTGAAACAACAACCAATTGTCGAGGCCATGGTTGGGGCACAAGCGTTGAAGCTCCGCCCACCTATCCCATGCCTCGGTTAGTGATTCTCCTTCCCCTTGTTTGAAAGTAGTAATTTTGGACCTAAAATGTTGTGTTTTTGATGGAGGGAAGTATTTTCCTAAGAATAATTTTTCTAAATCATCCCATGACCCAATGTTTTGTCGGTTTACGGTCCTAAGCCATGTTCTAGCGCTATCTCTAAGGGAAAGGTGAAAACATTTCAGTTTGAGGTTGTCTAGTTCCGGTCCCTCTTGGGCAAATGTCCCACAATGTTCCTCAAACACCGCTAAATGTGCATGAGGATCTTCGTTTAACGCCCCCCCAAACTGACTTTGACCTAATAAATTAATTAAAGAAGGTTTGAGGTTAGGAACATTTCCCCCTTGTGGGATAAAACCAAAATGATGGCCATTGTTTTGTTGATAGCCGTTGAACAAGGGATTGTGTCGGTTATGGTGGTTTGCATGGTTGTTCCCGTTGTTGTTCCCGTTATGAGCTTGGTTTTGCTGTCCGTATTGAGGCATTGCGTTTGGATCCGGTATGTTGTTGTGTTCGTTGTTGTGACCGTTGTTGTCACCATGCCCCTCTTGCTCGTCGTATTCTTCCATGTAGGGCACTTCTTCAATTTCGGGATTTTCACTTGGGTTGATTTGTGGAGGTTGAGGAGTGGATGTGGCTTCCGTTTCAACTCTCTTAGACCATGTGTTTGGTCGAGAAGTAGAGGAGATCTCGGTATTGCTCTTCTTAGTTCTCGTCTTTGGTGGCATGAAGCGCTGCAAAGAAGATAAAGAAGAAACAAAGATGAGTATTCAAACAAAATAAAATGAAAAGTAAAGTTCTGAAAATAAATCTTTAAAGTAAAAACTAAATTCTAGCCTTTATCCCCGGCAACGGCGCCAAAAAGCTTGATGAGTATTTTGTGTATAGGGTTTTGGCTATATTTTGTACTCAATTTTCTTTTAAATTTATAAACCTAAATACTCAAAGATTGGTCGATTGCAAGCGCACAACCTATCAATATAGTATAAAAGGTATCGATCCAAGGGATAAGGGGAGACTTCAATTTTTGCTCTAAAGAATAATTTCAGAATTTTGGTTTGTTTCAAAATTTGTTTTAATGTTTGTTTACTAATAATCCTAAGGTTGGCGGGTTCAATACCCAAAGAGTTGAAGGTTTAAACAATAAAAACTAAGAAAGAGTAAAGCTAAGTTAGGGTTTAACAAAGATTGGAGAATTCTAGGGGCTTTCGGTCTACAATCCCTTATTTAATCCTATCTATTTGGTTTATTTAAATTCATGCTTGATTTGATGAGGTTTCTAACCTAATATATTAAAAAGGGTCACTTTCGTGAATTAATAACGTGCCTAGATAATTCGGACTTCACCGATCGGTCTATCACCCTAGCTATCTAGGTTATGAAGCTCTTGTTAGTCTATCCTATCCTTAGATATCGGTATTTCACCCTTAGGTTCTTCATACCGATATCCAATTCAATTCTAGATGTCCTAATTAGGGTTTGATTTCACTTTTGGGTCCATCACCAAATACCTAACTTTAATTTGTGTAGTTCCGGTTTAGATTAAAAGATGGTGTTTCTCTAACCTAAATCCTAATGGCTTTGTGACACAATTTATACTATCATATATGATCCTAAGCTACTTTGGAGTCTAAAAGACCTAAAGCGGGATAACTACAATTATGGTACAAATCATGCGAACCACAAAGAATAAATCACCACAAATTAACAATCAAATAAAACAATCATAATAAAAACAAAAAACCAAATAGAATAGAATTAAACAAGTTCATGCATTGACCTAAACCCCTAGAGAGAGAACTACTCCCTCTTGGAGAGATCCATTACAAAGTTTGGCAAAATAAAGAGAAATGAATTAAAGAAATAATTACACCCTTTGTTGAATCAAAAACCTCAATACTTGCCGGAATCTCCTTTGAATCTTCTTCTTCTCCTT